>JAQGCA010002868.1:0-12949 GCA_034698945.1 Protaphorura quadriocellata | reverse complement strand
AAATTTTGCTGAATTAATTTTCAACATCACCGGATCCATTATTTTATGGATATGTACGGGAAATCCTCATCAATTGAACTTTTCCGAATTAGCATAGAACAAAGTGTAGAAATATTTTAATTAGGAGAAACACGAGACGAGAATGTGAGTCTGACACCTTAATTAGGTCTACGGGATAAGAAATTTAATTAAAAATTCATAATAATTATTTCCAATCGTGTCACATTGTGGTCTGGTGGTCCTATTTCCATAACATCCATTCATTTCCAGGTGGTACACATTTCTAATGAACCTCATACAGGGTGGTTCATAACTTATGGTCCAACATTTATCTAGAAAGCTACTTATTTATATAACTTTACATGTTAACTTAAAAATTAATAATTATGGACCACCCTGTACGTAAATTATCAATTATTATCCAGAGCAAGGCCTACATTATACCAGACTGACAGCATACGATGCATAGATTAGCATACAATTTAATTTGTTTCACATGATATGTTAATTACCATGTCACTTTTACACTATGGAATGGAATTATAATCCAAATGGGCACAGACTCACGTCATCCCACCACTCCATTAATTTTTTTCTGCCTGGAAAAAAGTCACGTCAAATTTATTATGTCAACATGACACGTAGGTAAAATTCAGTCAGTTCCACTTAGGTAGGCAGGGCAGGCTGTGCGGTCGCGGTATCTAATCTAGTTTTTTTTCGCATTAGGTTGTTAAATAAAACTAATGCGCACTACGACTACGAGCTTCTCATTTTTTTACCTGTTTGCATACTAATAGTGCGTTCTAACCATCAACGAATATTTTTACTGACTTTGACAGTTAATGCGAGTTTTGAGTTTGCCCATGCAAGGCATACGATTTTGGTTTCTAAGGAAACGACCACGACCACAAAGTATAATTTTTAAAACAAACAAAATTTTGACAAGTGGACTCGACTTGTGTAATATTTTCACCAAATTCAGAGAAATTGAATTCTAAATTAATATTTATTAGTTAAATATTGTGATACCAGTGGAGAAATGTCCGCCGTTAATGGACAAAGACTAAAACCAAGGTCTAGAAGTGGCGCCAACGTCAAACACACCACCCAATCAAGGTAAGACAATTTTGACCACTAGGAATTTGATCAAATTTTTAAATTTTTCAGTCATTCATGAAAAATTTTTAATTTCGAAACCATTTTCCTAGTTCATTCCCGACATACTCAAAATTTCAAAGCATTTTCTGTCAAATTTCGCCATTATTACCAAAAATTCTAAATTTTTTATACGTTTCTAATTTGTCAGGTCAAAAGAGACACAGAGCACACACACATTGAAGTCAGAGCCGAAGAGTCACTCTGCGACCGTGACCGTGACCCCACGCCACCATCTTTATTTCCCTGTGAAGGACATCCGACCCTACGTAAATGGTCGCCCAGATGACTCACGTGTCAGTGTCGTCACCGGAACCACCCGGAAAGGTTGGGAGGTCAGAGTATGTGAGAAAAGTCGGGGTCAAATGAGAAAAAGGTCACACTCAACATCCGTTTACATGGAGCCATGGTCAAAATATGAAACTATTCAAAATTACCGAAATGCTGTCGGTCCACTCATCAGCAACATTCAATGGAATCCAGCACTTATTCAGGATAATGGTTCCACTCGACAGAATCTCAATTCCAACATGTCTTACAATGGAGGGTTTCGTAGAGGTATGGATTATGTTTATTTATTTTTTAACTTTGACCTGAAAATGTTCGATATTTTACCATTCGCCCCTTTAAATGTTCGAAATTGTACCGTTTGACCTTTAGATACTCGAAATTCAACCACTTGACCTTTGACTGTTCAAAATTTGACCATTTGACCTTTACTTGTTCGAAATTTTACCATTTTACGTTTAAATGCTCGAAATTTTACCAATTGCCCTTAAATTGTCTGAAATTTTTGCAATATCCGACCATTTTATTAAAAATTTGAAACTTTTGAAATATTTTAGAACCGAATATATTGGAACGTCCAGATCCGCGGCCGCCGTTAATTGGACAACCTGTAGAATCACGTGATATCTGCACCCCTGAAAAACCGGAAACTATGAAATCGGAACTGAAGACTGAATTGTACACAGAACTACTTAAATTTTTGACTGATGACTGGAGTTCTAAGATTGAGGATGAAATTAAGAAGATTGGGTCAGACTCCAAAATGACCGCCCCTCCCATCCAATCGCTTAAACCACGAAAGACGTTGAGATCCGTGACCTTCACTCCAGACACAGTTTTCTTCGAGAGGTTATTATTTATTTATTTATTAGATTTTTTTTTTGATTTTTTTATATTATATATATATTTTTTTATATTTATTATATTTTATTATTTTTTATTTGACTAGGAACTTGAGTTCACGTTTCTGGATTGAAATTACTTACCGTCAACAACTTCGAAAGATTCAACGCCGAAGACTTGGGAAATTTGACTTAAGGATCAAATCGTCCAAGAAAAGCACTGACTTGAGCGTCGGTGTCGCCGATGAAATCATTTCTGTCGAACAACCGCAACCCAATCGTCGCCCGAAAAATCGACAGAGAAATAAATCAAAATCGGAGATACCAAGAAATGGATTTTGGGACGGACTTCGGAAGACCCTCGCCTCCGTTTTCTCCTGTCAGTCTGCTGCGCCGTCACGAAGTCGGATTCCATAGATAGTGCAACACCGCGCCATCTGTCCAACTCTTTCCGCATTTTTTCATTATAATCTCCCACCGTTTTTATGTACTGACTCGAAATTAAATTAAGTGGAATTAAATCCAAGTTTTATGATAAAACCATCAAAAAATTGAACGCATGACTTACTTTTTTAATTATTCTCTTCACGGCACAGTTTTAACTGTACAGGGTGGTCCAAAACAATTCTTTTTTAAATCTGCCTTCGCCTTATGGCCCGAGATTGAAAATTTGGGCGAATATTATGGACCACACTGTACGAATTATTTATGGCATACTAAAATAGATATTAAATCTGCCGTTCAACATTTGTTGCATCGGGAATCATAAAATGTTTCCAAGTTTACCGTATCCGCCTTCAAAAGTACAAAGTTATAAAATATTTCACTTCACCGGTCAGAAAAATTAAAAAAAATCTGGGACGTTTATTCAAATTAATTTTTTTTCACGGTGAATGTCAATTCTATATAAGATCAAACACTGCAGGAACACATTCAGTTATAGTCAATTATTTTGAGACGAAAAATTTTGAAAGATGTATTCAATTTTGTACTTACGATTTTTTATTTTTGTAATTTTACTTGCATCGATTTATATTAAAAATTGTGTAGGAGACACGTTCAAAGTATCCAATGATACCGCCATCGGTCAAGAGGGGCGACATTCAAAACGTAAATTCAATTTCATTATTTTTTGTAATAAATTCGTAAATTTTAATTATTATTTCTATTATAATTGCAGTTTTTCCATTTCTGTTTGCCGTATTACAATTCCCGACTGAAAAGTGTGACGGAGATGACGGTGTGCTTGGAGTTTGCTATTCTCAGTAAGAAAATTCATCATTTTTGGAAAAAAAACAAATATAAAATTTCAAAAATTTCAAACAAAAAAATTCTAATGCAGCCAAGACTGTGTCAAATTCGGTGGAGTAGCATCCGGAACATGCGCGGAGGGTTACGGAACTTGCTGTGTTTGTAAGTCGCCATTAATTATTTTTGTAATTGCATTAATTAATAGAATTTTAATTAATTAATTTCCTCAGTTCACGCCACATGTTCCAGTAGTTCAAAAGTTGTGACCATTCGTCGGAATGTGACCCACATTATGACCCCGGAAGTCAAAAGACAACCATGTCGATACGTTATCCCGAAAGTAAGGATTTGACAACTTAACTATCAGGTAAGCTCATACTGTCTAACCAAAAATAACCTAGGAGGATTTTGCCGCGTTTCGCCAAATTTTGAAAAGCAGAACAGATTTTTGTTTGTTTTGACAGTATGAGCTTACCTTGTATGAAAATGTTGTGAAGTTACAAAGATTATAATATATATTATGTGCAGCAAGTAGGAATCTGTCAAATCCGACTGGATTTTATGGATTTTTCGCTGACCGGCTCAGAAGAAGGGAATTGTGTCATGGACTCGCTGACAATCAACGGTGCCGATAATTTGGACAGGTTTACCCTCTGTGGAACGATTGAACGAGAACACAGAGGTCATCGTAAGTAAATATTTGTCGATACCCCCTTTTGACCATTTTTTATCCTCCTTTTTTATTCCAGTCTATTTGCATTATGGTGAGTCAGACAGTATATCGCTGAATATGAATCTCGAAAGGGAGAGTTCCCTGCACAATATCCAAGTGACGATGATTCGGTGCAATGATTTGGAAAAAGGTAACCAAAATGATAGTTGCCAAATTCTGTGCATAAAATTTTATGTAAATTATGAATTCAGCACCGGATGGTTGCACCCAGTACTTCACGGAAGAAAAAGGACAAGTCCGAAGCTTTAATTTCCCACAGGGTCAGTTGAATGGACAGAGATACATGGTTTGTGTCAAAACAATCCCAGGATCATCCGAAATAATGGTAATAGCAAAAACACTAGACAAAGTTTTATTATTAGGTAAGCTCATAGTATCCCATCTCACAAAATCTTGACCAAATTGTTTTCAAACCAATACTGGTGACACTTAGCCTAAGGAGACTTTTTGTTTGTTTGTTTGGAAAGTATGAGCTTACCTAGTAGAGGAGTTGTCAAACTAATCTGAGTAATACCTTACATTTGTGAATACCAGTGGTCAACATGTAATCCAACGCCAATGAGATTCGGAGATTTCTTCATATCTGGGAGCGAGGAGAATAGTGGGAATAAGGATTGTACTGGGGATTATATTGCCATCCTTGATTCCCCCATGGGGAAATATTGTGGCTCACAATTTTCCTCCATTTTGAGTAAGTGTACAAGTTGCTTACGATTTCGCCTACAGAACGTACCCCCAGTAGTAGGAAAAAAACCACATAGTATAGAGACCCAACAAGTTAGAGATGGGAACCCCGTACTTATTACGTTGTCTCGGCTCTTGAATAATATTTTGTTAAATTAATATTAGGCACCGCCAAGCCGTACTTAATGTGGGTGAATTTGAATGAAGAGGAAGAGATCACTCCGTCAGGAATGCCCAATCCAGTCACTGGGTGTCCATTCGGATGGACGTGTGACAACCCCGCAGTGGGAATGCCACCGGTGGTACCACCCTGTGTTCCTGGTGATTCGTGCACGCCACCTACCGCAATCGCGGGCATGGTTGACAGCCTTAACACTGGATTTTGTTTACAGTACAATATTAAATAAGTGAATAATAAATATAACCGTGAATTTGTAAATGGCTGCGCTTGATTCGGCCTTTGCCCACGTCAATTATAAAACTGGACCCCTCATCACCAACGGTTCAGTTAACAACAAACAGGGCCGCATATTGGAAGTATTTAAATTAATAGTCCTAAAGCAACAAGTTTTAACCAATCTAACTCGACAGCGCTTTCTCACTGGCTATGCTCATATTGAACTAATAAGCCAAATTTAGTTTGTCATTTAAAAATTTGCCAAACTAAAATTGTCTTGAGTCTGTCGATTACTTTTTTTTCTTACATTGTTATTTTTTTATTTTTTTTTGAAATTTATTTATATATTTTCTAAAAAAAAAAAATGTTTAACATTTCCTGAGATCTTGAAAGTACGTTAACAGAAGTAGAACACGTGGGCCAGTACTCGCGTCGCAATACGATAAAAATGTGGATATTTATACGAAAATTGTTAGTCAAGCTCTTAGTACAGTTAAAAATTATAGAAATACGAGAAGGGTCGAGGAATTTATATATTTGACAATATTTGACCCACGCGATTAAGATCATCCTCTGCTGACTGGAATTGCTCCCCGAGTATTCCTCCAGTGCCGCCACTCCATAAATATAAAGTATAACCCGATTCCATATGCGATTGTATTAAGGAGTGCAAATACCTAGAACAAATTTCATATTTTTTTTTAGAGAATTGGAGACAACAGGTTCAGGGTATGAGGGTGGTCCAGAATCAGCCGGCCAGTTTTGTTAAATTATTTTTTTCTCTCGGGGCTCGCAGAAACAGTTTATTAGGAAACTCCGTTATTCAAATAAAAATAAAATTAATTGATCAAAATAATCTGACCGAGAATTATTAAAATTTTATGACAAGGAAAAGAAAGATTGAAAACTTAAAAAAATTCTAAGATTCAAGAATTTTTATAATTTCCAAAGAAATTTTAAAATTCCTCAAAATAGTTCAAAAAGTCGGAGCCGACAGGAATTAATAGAATTTTAGAAACATTGTGAATCTGATGTAGGTAGCATAGTATTTTTAAAGTGCGCCATTTCAAGTACGCAAATCCGTACCGCGTTTTATAATAAACCACCCTGTAAATAATATTGTCAACCATTTTTTTATCTACTTACGGCTGCTACGACTCCGGTTGACATTGAATGATCATAAGTGGAAAACTGAATGACTGTAATGACTCCATAGAAAAATGTTCCTCCGACTGTGTAGTAGAATTCCTGTTCAAATCAAATTTAGAATTCGCAAATATCAAGTAACGTAAGGTAAGGTAAGCTAACTTGTCCCACTTTGGTGGTAGTCATGTGATAATTTAAATTGACACACTAAGTACTGCAGTGGGGACATTTAGCCCGATTTAAGTATTAATCCTACCATTGAAATCCAAGATGGCCGCACGGTGACTTTATGATGGAGACTGAAGAAGTAGACGAGAGCGAAGAACAAAGTGAGGAAGAGACAGACGTAGGAGACGAGGAGGAAGAAATATGTCCAACTCACAACGCCAGGGGTCGCTAAAGCGATTGTCAGGATTCCCAGGAGCTGTAATTATCAATAAATCATAAATAATTTATCAAGATTTTACTATTAATATAATTAAAAATAATAATAATTAAAAAAATACTTACCATTTCAACAAGTTTAATTATTCCTGGAATTGATTTAAAATACTGCCAGTCAACCGGCGTTCCAGGACTCACTGTCCGAACCGTCGTGCTACCATGTGTCTCAAGTTTTAGAGTTGGTTCCATCATTTGTCCGGATTTAGCGCTAAAATCAGCGCAAATGGTACAATCTGCAAAAATTCAAAGTAATTAGACAAAAAATTCGGGAAAATCTAATTCTAAAAATTAATTACAATTACATCTTAAATTTCAATTACACCTTTACAGATATTGGAAATTCATTTACAAATATTCCTATACCTAAATAATTTTCAAAGATATCCTTGTAATTGTAAAAATCTTGTGTTTTATTTTTTAGTCTTCTTGCAGCATAATAAAAGTGGTAATATTTTGTACTTCACACACAAAACAATAAATAATGCGAGGTAGTCGTGTCGTTCATCCCGGAAAGCAATTAGTGAGATTAATTATGTGTAAAACGACGTAGTAAAATTGTTGATAAAAAGTACTAATTAAAAACCGTGTAGGTGTGTTGATGTGCGTGAGGTCTGATATGTGACGTGTCAGTTTCTACAATATTATCGCACCATCTGGAAACAAAAATCCATCCTTCTTCCTGTTTTGTTAGTCTTGGTCGTGTGCCCGCCCGTCATCCGTACCCGAATTTATGTATTCACAAATTCTACAGGTTGTTTTCTATGTATGTGCACTGCATATTCTATATATGAGTGCGAATCTGTTTTTGCAACTTTTCGCATTGAGCAAAATCCAAAATAAAGTAAGGAGTTTCAAATATTAAGGTCAAAACCGAACCATCATCAAAAATAAATGGTATTAAATAATGTCCTCTTATTTACAACAGTTAAACCACACTACTTTTGTCAAGATTAATTATTTTACGCAGCCTAAGACCTTTCCTTGTCATTTTGTTTAAAAAATAGTCCATTCTACCACCTTCTAAAATTAATTCTGTCAAAATGAGTTAATTTAAGCAACCTAAGAGGTCTCCTTGTCAATGTCACTAATTTGCCAACTTTCTGTTAAAATTAATTAAATAGAATAATACCTATTTTTATTTGGTCACACTTTTCAAAGTCAACTGTTGTATAAATGAATCTCTCACTGAGGTTACCTTGTAAAAATTAGTTACTTTACGCAACCTCAGAGCTTTCCTTGTCAAAAATTAGTGTAATTTTGTCAGTCTTATAATATTTTGTGTCAAAAATCGCTTAAACTGAGCTGACACGTTGTAAAATAGTGATAATTAGTTTAAATTAATATTCCAGTGAGTTTACCTTGTAAAAGTCAGTCTAAAATTGAAATGATGGATTATTCTGAGAACAAATTAAAATTGTGATGTAATTGAATTGCACTGACTCATTACCACACCTGTGTTAGGAATGAACTGAAGTAAAGGAGGTCATATCCTTCCCATTGTTCAGAGTGTTAGGGGAAAGGATATAACACTTTAACACAATATGTTATGTACATAGAATGCAAGTAAGACCGAAATAACCTTGAGTGTGGTATGTGGTGAGATTCATGGGTTGATTGGGTCTCAAACTCCAACAACACAACGCGACACTACCTGGAAAATTATTATTATGGTGACAACATTTATTCTTGTGTACAGGGTGAGTCAAAATTACATGGTCAGTTAAATTTGACATCCGGTTCCTAAAAAAACGTTTTTTTTTCATTTTCTTTCGATCAAGATTTTTTCTCTAGGCATTTATCTAGAAATATTATTCGTCATATTTTATTTAATTCTGATTTATTTCATGATCGATAGTTTATTCTTGGTATCGAGTAAAGTTCACAGGAATAATAAGAGTTACCATAAAATAAAACCATTTGACTAATATTTCTATTAACTCAGTTGTCATTTCCATGTGATATTGAATTAATTTCCCTGGAAATATTCCTAGACTGAATTTCGCTTAAAGAATTAAACTGCGGTGGAATGACATGCAAGTCGATTCTCGGTAAACATGTTTGTCCTAAACATTGAGGAACGCAACGTCAACTATATTTAAGTATATTTAAGTAAATATGAATATACTTGCGAATAAGTTAAACAAATTTATATAATAAGAGCACATGTTACAAATAAAATAAAAAATACATTCATAGAAAACTGCGGTGATTCTCTTCAAAATAAAATTTTATCAAGAATGGCTATGCGTCAATTTAAATTCGAGATTTCAATATTTATGGGATTTCACCATTTTGCTTAATAATTGAATTGAAAGTCAATAGAATTACGGAGTATAAATACCAATCGAAGTCAAGTTCAATCAATCATAACCATTTACCGATCACATCCCGAAATTATCTCACTAATACATTTTTACTTGAAAAATTGCAAATAATTCAATAAGTACAAAATGCGTTACTATTTCCCGGTCATCCTTCTTGGTGCATTCTGCCTAGTCCAGTGTGTTTCTACACAAAGCATTACAGTCTACGACTTTATCAACTACAAAGGTATGTTCTATAAAACAAATTTAAAAAAAAATAAAATTTCATTTAAAAATAATTTGATTAGGTAACAGTGCAACTTTTCCCCTGAATGCGGAATGCAATGATCTTCCTGATAGTTGGCATCGCGTCTTCGGATCTGTTCAAGGAAATTGCCTATATCTCTTCGAGAATCGGAATTGTGGTGGAAGAAGTCTTCGAGTGGAACCTGGGTCATCTTGCGCGGCCAGATTGCCGGATTGTACTTCCAATACAATTCTCAGAGCATTCCGTAGTTGTTAATTATTAGTCGACTGTTGAATCCAAATGAATATGACAACATTGGAATCCTAAATCTCGTAAAATTTGGAATAAATACGTCATTATCTCTTATCGTAAGGTTCATACTCTTTGGAATCTTAATCGTCTCAGAGTTGAAATAAAATTAAAGAAAGATCTGAAAAAGATGGAAAGAAAAATCTGATTTTTTACTATAAAATGCATTGTCTGTGGAAAATCGACTTTCTCTAAACAGACACAACAAAACTTTAAGAAATGTATAAAAATATTGCAAAAATTATAGCATCGCCAGGTTTAAAAATAAAAGGGTTTTGTCGTTTTTTGTCAAAATACCGTTCAAAATTCCGTTCCTTGAGGCCAATTTTGACTAAAGCGCTTATAAGCGTCGCTACGCTCAACTGATTGTCAAGCGGAATAACTCCGTAGATCCTTCATTAGATTCTCTACAAAATGCGTATCTCATATTTTGTCCGACTCTCCCTGATTTTTGCGGCCATGGGAAGCCAAAGCTTACTTGCCACCCTGTACGTGGTGAGTCAGAAGTGCTTCCCCTATTTGACTTGATGCCACGAGTGAACGCCATGACTGAGCTGATTGGAATACGACTTAAAATGAAGCTACTGAACTAGAAGGATGATCAGTGTTTACAATTCATGAAATTTTCAATCGAGTAGATCACCAAAATCGTTGAAGCGATCGACCAATTTTTTAACACGTCGTCACGTGGGGTTCAAAATGGTGGAATTCCGGGTTCGTCACAACTACTGTTGTCGAAATCAATACTGTTCGGAAAATTCATACCTCAGTATTTCATCATGTCAAGCATTGTTATTCACTTTTATTTTTATTATTTCTTAAAATATAACACTGCTGATTGTCCGTCCAGAAGTGGGAATACAAAGCAACGAAAAAAAAGACTATTTTGTACTTCCAAATCCACGGGTTGCAAATATTATTTCACGGTAGGGATTCTGCGTATGTGTCAGATAATAAAGAATCGATATGACACGTGGAAAGCAATTTCTCAAATCCGACCTGGACCGATTAGGTGGTTCGATGCGGTGGTAAGAATTTAAACATTATTAGCCCATCGACTCTAGTCCTGTTGAGGCTTATCTAAATCCTATCCGTCCGTCGGTCTGTATGTCTGTCACGCGCGCACGAGACATAGTTCGCACGTGCAGCATTTCGGCCAGCCTTTATGATCCAATCAATGCAAGTCATACTTACCACCTAAGTGCAGCAAGTAAAGCACCTTGCAGCATGCTCCGGAACATAGATCATTGCTGCTCTGTGTAAGTATCAAGATACGCCAAACACTTTAGCATCAGGCTCTCACTGCTTCCCTCTTCAACATTGCAGATACGCCAATCTCTTAACGTTATATTGTCATGCCAATCTCTTTACGTTATGAGATCATCCCCATCTCGCAACGTTATGTGGTAGTCCCCACCTCTTAACATTATGTGATCGTCACCATCACTTAACGTTATGTGGCCAAGGGGAAGGATAAGCGCTAAATCCCACACGTGCTTCCGTTCAAATCACTTAATGACCGTAACGTTAGAGAGATATCGCCCGGTAGTGTTGTTTCAGTCCCACATGGAATTGAGTTCCTAATTGTTGTTCCAAAAAGTGAACCGAAACTGGCTGTACAAAATGGCTCTACAGACAAGCCAGAAGATTCGAGATTATTTAGACAACTGCGATTCGCAAGGCATAAATCATAAATTATAATAACCCGCGTTATTCTGTCACCTTGTATTCGGGGTCTTGCCTGTGATTTCTAAAAAAAATAAAATTGATGTTATTAGCAATAAAACTAGTTATGCCCAGTTTTGCAAAATATGTGCTTTTAACGCCATTTATTTTAAAGCACTATATTGAAGTTTGACTTTAATATGTGATATTGAATTCCAAGTCTATAATTTCATCTTGAGCTCCGCAAAGGAAGCGGACACTTATACCCAAAGATATTCCTTTTAATACTAATATGGTACTAAAAAGGAACTAAGAGGAAACTAATTAGGAACTAGAACAATGGAACTGGAACTGCTATTGTAGGAAGTAGAACTGGAACTAAAAACATTACAAGTAAGGAACTAACAATAACTAAACTGAATGCCGTTAGTTTTTAGTTGGAACTGGAACTAAGTGGATCTAAAAGGAACTGAAACAACACTATGCACATAAATTCCAAGGTCGTGTATCCGACCCATGCGGAAATCCTATGGCAGGGCACGGAGCAGATGGAAAGAGATTCACAAAAACGATCTCTGGTTCAACGACCGCCATGTTTGCTGACAACTGTAACAATTAAAAGAAATTAAAATTATATTATTCCTTTATACACTCGTTCGCAAAACACGATGTTTCCGTATTCCGAAGTTAAATAGAGCTTGACTTCAAAATTTGCATTCATATTTTAATAACAAGTGTAACACGTACGATGAACCGTAATTCAATTTTATATAAGACTAGCAAACAACTCAATTTTATATTTTATATAAGACTAACTCAATTTTATATCGTTGTTTGAAAATGTACAGTATTTTAACAAAGGTTAACATTAACGTGAGCACATTACATTTACATTTTACTGATCTATGTTTCTATTACTTTGCTAATGTATGTGGTACGTTAAAAGTGTTTAAGAACTCTTAAAATATGATGCAAGGTTTATACCACGGAAAAAAGGAAATCCGATAGTGTTTTTGGACAAATGATTACAACCTTGAAATGGCATGGTCTAATTCAGTGTAAATTAAATCCATATTTATTTATTTGTTACGGAACAGCACCCTCGTAAGGTTGTTGCGCTGCCCGGTGATGCGACGTAATGGTTACAACCAAAAGTAATCAGTTTACATATTTTTATGTTACACAATTTTGTCAATTGAACTATGGTATGTAGTGTTACAAATACAAATCAAAAGCACGAATACAAAATATCGTCGACAGTCGTAATATTTGCAAGATTATTCATTTAGTAATAAGTCAAAATTTCTTCCAAATTTTCTTATCATTACGGGAAAATACAGCTGTCTGGATCTAAAAGTAGGTTCAGTAGTACTACAACTACCGGTCAGTCTTTAAACACATGATTCTTATTGTTTAAACTCAGGAGGTCCGAGATAATGAGGTCAAATGTGTCCGTGTTACGTGATAAGCAATCATTCGTATAGA
>JAQGCA010002867.1:0-12950 GCA_034698945.1 Protaphorura quadriocellata | reverse complement strand
CATTAGAAGAACGGGTCCACATTCAGATTGTTATTAAGATTGGACTTTTCGGAAGCTAATCTCATTTGCCTTCAAGTCCTTCAAAAGTTCATACTTGAAGTGGAAACTCACAAAAGGAAAGGAAAGGAAAGGAAAGCGTTTGAAACGATTCCGATTTCTTGAGACATATGCTCTTCGCATTGCTATTGCATTGCATTGCTGTTCCTAAATGTGTTGGGAATGGTTGGAAGTTTTTGCTAAATGCTTCGTCTCTCGTCAAGACGTGTGGGTAAACACAACATTTTTCAATAAAATCTGCAATCAACTTGAGCGTGATATCCAGTCGTACGTATGCAATTTATTTCTTTTTCCACTCCAAAACTTCAAATCCAACACACTATGAACCATTATGGCACCAACTCCAGTTTTTTCACAGTCATAACCATAAAAGAGCAAGTGCAGGGTGGTTCATAACCAATTTTTATCTTTCCAAAATAACTTGACAACGTTTTCTTACTATATAGGTAAGCTCATACTGCCCAAAAGGACACCGAGTTTGTATCTTTGGCTGATTTCAGAAATAGTTTGTATCTTTGGACCCAGAGAGTATTTAAATTGTGGTAAGGTCATTCGGGAGATGAGATTGAATTTTTTGGAATAGGAAAGGAAAACCACTAAAAAATATTATTTTTAAATTGAAATCTGAAAAATTGGGCCGCGGTGAGAATTTTTCAAACATGGACTTGGCACTTGTAAAATCTCCTTGCAAATTGCAAATCTTCGATATTGTTTTGCAGACGAAAGAGAATTAACTGAATTGCAAAATTGGATTTCACGGCGAAATGAATTTCACTGCCTGCCTGCCGAGTTTGGAGATTGAAGATTAACGGAAGGATTTTTCCATTAGATTGCATGCTGAGACTGACACCCGTTTGAAATTGTGTTTGTCTGTTCGTTCGTACTGATTTGAAATCGGTGACCACCGTGTAAGCAGCGTCACACAGCAGTTCACACAAGAGTAATCAGTACTTTGTACTTTCCTTTGAATTCACAAGCACTGCAATGCATGGACGCGATAAGTGTTTAACAGAATTCAATTTTTTAGACCAAATTACGACGTTTTGCGAATCTTACAGCGCAGCGTCACTTCAATTTTGTTTGGAAGAAGATTCTTGCAATTTAAGTCAAAAATGCCAACACCAGATCATTTATAAAATATTGAATAGTTTCCAGAACAAAATTATATTTGCCGACAAATCGGTCACATTTTGTCCTAAGGACGTCACTTCATGTGATTTCGTGATATTTGAGATCATTTGGTACTTTACATCGAATATGCTCTCCTTTTTCGTATTTTTTCATTCAAAATTAATTTTACAGAGCAGTGGATTATTGAAAAGATGAGAAAAATGGTTCCGTGTCATCATGATTCCATTCGGCATGACATGAAGCACGAGCAGTCTGAAACTTTGAAGTGATTTTAGGTGGCCTTTAAGTGCCGCGGCACTTTAATCCGCGCGTGCGCTGATTCAATTATAAAATTCCAAAGACGACAACCTTTCATTATCATCACGCCGACTAATTCATTCTCTTCTCAGGTGATCTTTTTACCATTATTTGGAATCAAAGAATGCATCCTGAGATGCACTTTCAATTGAAATCTGTATCACGAAACCATTTTTTACACATAACTGATTCATTTAAAAGTCGTATAAGTTATTTCATTTTTATGTACACGGTGGTTCATAACCTTTGACCCCGCCTGGCCATATGGGCTCGACACTAAAAGAAGGAATAGTTGCAGAATGCCGGAGATTTTCTGTTGAGAATCCAACCAACCAATATTCTGGCGTTAATATATTTTAATTTTATATATATTTAATATATTTACATTTAGTATATTAGTGAATACCGTAAATGACCGATTAGGAGCCGGGATCCTAAGAAAACCTGGGTTCTAATGGAACCAGTGTCACTGGCCAAGTACTTCCTTAATCGCACGTGGCACGTAGATCGATCACCCCGTGACTCAAATACAAACCCGGGTAACCAGGTGGTAAATTTAAATTAATTCCCCCGGATTCTAACACGTCATTTACGGTATCCTATCAATTTCTGGAATGTAAGACAATCATTAAGTAAACCAACTTTAATGTTTAAGACAATATTGTTTGCATTAAATAACGCAAGCTTAGTGTGGCTGGAATGTAAGATAATTATTGAGAATTGAGGACACAATCGTATGTATGAATGCACTCCCAGTAAAACAGTAATGCCATGTTCCGTGGTTTCGTCGGAATTCTACGTCCACACTCACTGATAAATCAATGTCTCCGATTTTAAATGGGGCAAGTTGAGTATCCGAGACCAAGGAAAAACTTTGCCGCGTCTGTCGTTGACTAGAAATTCAAAATTCTGCCCTCATTCGCCTCCACTCGCTCCAACGCACCCACGGACGACGGACGACGACACGAACGGAAATTGTGAATTTGATTGAATAAATTTGGCCATTGGTCACTGAGGTCACGTCACAGGTCAACTTGTCAATTTCTACAAATTGGTCAACTGGACTTTGAAGTAGAGACGGCGACTCCTCCAGTTCCAGTCATTTCAACTTGGACGACGACGGACGGACGGACAAGGAAGGAAAGAAGAGTTCAATTGCTGGTAAGTGATCATTCAAATTACATAAATTAGTCTAAATTGGTAAATAACAGTTTTTTTTAGCATAACAACTGATGAATGACTGAGGGGTTGAGTATGTATCAGTCAGTGAGCAGTGAGCAGTGAATATTATGACTAATTTAGAACACTTAGGCAGACCCGGCCGCCGCCGGCGCCAAACCCCATCCAGGTCAAATCGTTCGTCAGTATTTTTTTATTCTTATTGTTTTAAGCAGTGGCACGTGGCAGTGGCAACTCTCATTAATTTGTTAATTGCCACTCGTCACCTACGGTGAAGTCAACCAACTCCGTATTTTTCATAATACATGTAATATTTGCTTTCTATTTGACCTAGAGGTCAAAGTCAGCCATAAGTTGATGGTGAAGTCCTCCCTTTCTATGTTCTAAGCGTCCTCCCCTTTTTTCGCAAATTTTCTTTCAAAATTATCCACTTTCCTTTATTTTTTATTTTCTCAGTTTTCGGTGTCAGTTTCAACCACCCAATTTTGGAACAACCCCCACCCCTCTTTTTTTTTCGAAGGTTCTTGGCTGACTACCAAAAATTTAAAAACATGGTTGCCTTTTGAAAAAAAAATGTCGTACTAGAATGAGTGGTATCCCTTTATTTGACCTAGAGATGGTCACCCTAGTAGTAGGTAAGAAATTTGATTATATCTTAACCCAGATCCGAATTTCTAACCCACAGTACAATAATTTTTCCCCGGGTTCACTCTTCTTGTCCTCTTTTTAAATTAGAGAATGAAACACAAGGCGGATATGGCGGGGGCTGTTGACCCCGAGGGCATGCGCGGAGGTGGAAGGCCGATTTTTCCAGGAGCTATGCCTTTGTTGCGAAGAATTTCTTATTTTGAACAACCGGGGACAAGTACCGGAGGAGGTGGAGACAATAATCCACGTCAAGGTGTATGTGTGGGATTACCATATCCACATGCACCTGATCTCGTACCCCACGTTGACGCCGACGCGTGCAGTGACCCCGAGGATGAGCGTGAGATTCATTTGCCGGCGAAAGAGGAAACTGAAGGAAGAGAACCTGTGGCATTTGATGTGGCTGTGGATATGTGGGACCCTTCAAGGGATCCTGATCTTGGTCAGATTACTAATGAAAGTTTGGAGCAAAGGGATCGAGTGAATTGGTCAAGTTGTCAAGCCAAATTGGTCGTCTTCGCCTTGGTCTGGAATGCTTTCAATTTGTTTCGATTTCCTGATGCTGTCTACCGGAATGGCGGAGGTAATCTACTGTTTTTCTTAAAATAATTTCACAAATGGTGTTGCTATTTTATTTAGTTTTGTGAGGTCACTGACCTTGACCTTCACATAATAATTTTATTCTTAATTTCTAGGTTCACTTGTCTTGGCTTACTTGGTGATCATGATCTTTGTTATGCAACCTTTGGTCTTCTTTGAACTTTTGCTCGGACAACTTTATTTGAGAAAGAATAGTCATCGTGGAATCCATGAAGTCAATTTATTTTCATTCGTTGCTTCAGGTGAGATTAAATTTTAGATGAACAATAAGATAGGTCAAGGTCAAGTCAACGTCACTCACATATTATGTGAGCTTTTAAATCGGTTGAGGGGTCAAAATATACCATCACCTGTGACCTTGACCTTACGTATTATACCCTGGGATGGAAGTCTCAATAGCAGGGGCGAATTACAATCATAGGCCGAAATCCCGGTAGGCCTGGCCTAGCTTCGATTTCGCGATTTTTACTGAATTCAGTTTGATTAAACTAGGTTTTTCCGTAAAATATTACAAATTGTAATGCTATCCGCGGAAACAATGAATTCGTTGTACCTAAATTGGACTTTCCCACTCTGAGAAAGCCTAGGATGCAAACCTATGAGGTTTCGGCCTATGGTTACAATCTGTGCTGGGCGTGAATTTCTCGAATTTGCACTGATTTTGGTTGTGGTTGTTTTAAGGAGTTTTTCCATTAGTTCTTTTCTACTACTACTAGGGGTATATGCCTCATGAATCCTTTTTAATTCTTGACTTTACTTCTGTTCTGACACAGGGATTGGTGCGGGAACTTTCCTGACGGGTTTATTCTTTCTGCCAAATCAACTGATATCTATGAACTACGCATCTCTGTACTTCTTCGAGGTATTCCGACGCGACCAACCGTCTTGTGCTTGCAAGGATGAATTAATTGGTGAACGTATGAAAGACTGGAACGGGTCATGCATTCCATTGAAGGAGATCTTCGACTCTGTTGGAATTGGAATGTCGAATTTGGTCAACAGCCTTAATTTGAACTCTTCCATTCTTCAGAGAGGATTTTTGTCTTGCGAATCACACTACCGGTTTGTTTTTCATTTAAAATTTCTGTTCATGAGGTCAAGACAGTAATTATTTAAAAAAAATACTAGGGCGAATATTCTGATCAACCCAGACATCGAGAAGGATCATTTCTTGGATACTTTGAATGTACGACTTTTGTTTCCAGCTTTAATTGGCACCGTCATTGTCTTACTCTTATCTTCGAGGAAGTTGCCAAATATGGCTGCTAAGGTATGTCAAATTATTTTCAAGAATTTTTAGCAATAAATAAAAATTTGGTGAAATTGTGACCAGGGCACTTCAAATGACCTCTGGGACGATTTGGCTAAATTTTACATGAAGATTAAGTTTCCTTTTTTTGGTAGCTAAATTACTCTCTATATTTAATTTTTTAGGTCATTGCTTGGATTTCTCCTCTTGTTCCCTTGACTGTCTTCACTGTTCTTGGCTACCAGCTAACTTGGCACGGTTGGCAACAAGGTATCTTTGACCTCATGGATATTGACGCTGAATTGAATATTTTTGCTGACTTGGACTGTAAGGTATGAAATCGAAATGTGAATTATGATTCCCTTTAAAACGCCAAGATATTAAATAAGAGCATGTGACCATCAAAACACGCCTACAAATGGCGGATGGGGCACACTGACACATTTTTATCGAAATGGGGCGTTTTAGCTGACTTTACCTTATCCTTATTAAATTTTCTCACTAAAATTGCAGGTGTGGGCTGAAGCTATAAAACTGGCTTTTATTACCACTGGTGTTGGTTTTGGTGTACTTCCTATCGTTGCATCTTCAAATCCACGTCGTTTCCCACAACTCTATCGGACGAGTTGGATGTACATTGTCACTGTTTGTTTGGTTTGTCTTGCTTCAACATTAAATGCTTTCACTGAGCTTGGGATTTTGTCGGACATTATGGGACGGAAGGACTTACGGAATATTGTGCAAGAAAGTAAGTTTGTTGACAATTCAGTTTACACTTTAGCTTTTGGGACATATTTTTTAAATTTTTTCTTCCTTTCTTTTAATTTCAGCTACTCACTTATCTCTCATCACATTTTGCTCATTTATTTGCAAGAATTCGCAAGTATTCCGATGTTTGGCGAATTGTTTCTTTGGTCTTATATTTATTACGAGTTGCTGGGCTAAGGTTTGATTTTTATTAAAATTTTATTTTATTACTTTATTTTATTATCTATTAAAATAATATTATAAGTAGTTGACAGGGTGGTTCAAAGAAAATGTGAGATGTACTTTTGTAGAACATTTAAAGTGTCTAATCCCAATTGAGCTAGTATTTGGATTGGGATACAAATTAGTGTATAGCTTTCAAGATTTTTCACAATGTATAAATCATATCTTTTATTTTTTCAACTGATACATCGTTGGCTGTATATTTTACTCTACTGGCATGAAAAGCTATGAACCACCCTATTTATGAAATTAAATTACAATTTATCAATTTTTCTACAGAGCGTCGTCTGTCAAGGAATCATAAGTCCAACCGAAAGGGTAGGAACTAGCCGAAGACTTATACTCCCATGCATCATGTTCTTTGTGGAAGCAATGTATATTTTTCCTGTAAGAAATAACAGATAATTTTTATGATTTTTTTTTTATTTATTTCTTTAATTTATAAAATATATGATAATTTTTAATTTATAAAAATTTTGAAATTTTATTTGGTATTTTTTGTAGGAATCGCGCCTCCTACTTGAGAATACTAATTTCTTTGGCGGTGCTTGGACTTCTTGCTCAATAACAATGCTTCGCGTTGTGGCCTTTGTCACTGTATTTGGCGTAGGAAAACTCAAATCACATGTTCGTGAAGTGATTCACCAAAACCTCCCAGGTTTCTTCGTCGTACAACTCAAATTCCTGTTAACTCCGTTCATAATAGTAAGTTTGTAACATTTTAAAAAATTATCTACAAAATTTTGAACGCTAAATGAGAATGTTTTTTTTGAAATAACTTATAAAAGTGTGCAAGTGTTTTCGCAATTTGAAGTTTTCACTACTACTATGGAGGGTACCTTCCCTAGGTCAACATAATATCTACGCAGATAATTTGTGACGGTCAGTTAATGGTTGGTATTTTTAAACTTAATTAGGCGATGTTTGTGATACTCTGCCCGACGATTCTGGGGACATTCCCGATCTATTCCTCCAACGTTGTAGCCGGCTTCCCCGAATGGTTGAAAATTTATGGAATGATTTTGAATATTCTCCCACTTCTCGTGCTATTCTTCTACTGCAGCTGCGAAGTTAAATCGGTACAAACATATCTTCTTTCTTTTGTAGTTTTAACCATACGATTTACCAAAATTTTTTTTAAACAATACAGGCAACACGAAGAGGTAGTACAGGGCCGGACTCATTTCTTGAAGAACATCCGATGAACATATCTCTGAGTACACGTAGACCTACCAGCATTATGAAAAGTAGAGCATTATCCATCACTAATTTGAGTACAAATTCCACGGAGCATGATGTCATCACTAGACCGAAACCAGCATTCACTTCATTTTCCGCTTCCGAAGGTTTGTCTAATTATAATAAATTGCATTGCCTGAGATACCTTATTATGAAGCACCCTGTAAACTTAACAATGAACTCATTTTTCTAGCTGATGAACGTACAACTGCAATTTCTTTGGACGGCCTTGATCTGGATGGCTATATTGACAGAGTAACCAAACCACCGATGACCTCACACTATGCGGAAAGTGCCATCGTTACAAATCCCGACCATAATGTCCAGCCTTCGACGTCATTGGCGAGAACGCCCATTGGAGACTCAGAGGTCAAGTTAACAAACGAAAAGATTCAAGAACGCTTTTTGGAATTTCGTCGCTCCCGTCTTAGAGAGATCGAACTCCGAGATGCTCAAGCTGGCCGTGGCCACCAAGATCCGAGACCTAATTACGAGCAATCTCGACTACTCACTGCGGCCTTTTTACGTGAAAACCAAAGCCAAGATGGCCACGGTGACGGACAACCGCAACCACGCGCTCTGGACCATTACACGGAAATTGAGGCTGAGGATTTGGACAAAACGTACGTGATTGCAGAAAGTGAATGGGTATCACCGCCACCGGCGACAGTGACACCACCGACACCGCTTCTAACTTTTAGATCAAAAACACCACCGACACCCCCACCACGACCACGTAATCATCCACGCAGTAAAATGAGTTGTAAATCAACGACGTCCAACAAATCTGAGGAGGTGCGAAATGCTTTGTACACATTGGATGAGATTTTGGAAAAATCTGGAGATGCAGAGGATTTGTGCCCTGATTATGAAGAGGTCACAGGAAAAGGACCTGGGGGGTCAGGGTCAAGGTCAAATCATTAACTTAACTATACAGAAATGTGCGTAAAAACTTAATCAATATTTCTAAAATTAATATTTCTAAAATTAACTTAAAATTGTGTGCATGAAGTGCATGGCATACAAAAAATAGGAAGGAACAATCGGGTCAAATGTCAAATATGAAATACTCTTAAATTTCATACCAAAATTTCAAGTATATGACGAGATAAATTATGTATTACTGAACAATAATTTATGTAACTATTTAAAAAGATGGATTTAATAAATAAAGAAAAATTAAAAGCTATCAGTTTCTTATTAGCTTTTTAAAAATTAAAGAATTCTCATTAATCCGCTAGTAATGTGTGAAGTTTTCGTACTACTTGGGGTATGTTGGAGACAATCACCACACAATGCCTTCTCGACGGATCAAACCCCAACCATATCAATAATATTTGTGTTTCGAATAGCAGGAGGCGGATATGTCACGACGTGACGTCGTTTGGCCGTGTTGTTTAGAATTTTTTATTGTTGTTTAAAGTTTTTTTTCTTACTTATCTGTTTGGAATGCGGAGAATGGCAATGCAGTGTGGCGTGGCGTACCTGAATTATGCTAATTAAGGAGATGAGAGATGAGCTCACTCACAAGTACGTACTTACAATTTACAAGAGTGTTTCAAGGATGGCAATTAAGTTAGGAATTTTTTTTATATTACGCATTTATACATTTATTCCTAGGCAGACTCAGCTGGTCTTGCTTTATGCTAATTCTGATTCTATACGACTTTACACTTTAAAGTATTTAATTTAACTTGATGAGTAATTGTAATAATTATGTATTCCTGTCAAGCTCCAAAATTTAATGTTTACATTTTGTACATGTACAATTAAAATTATAATTTGTGACAGACACGGACACGGAATTATCAAGTAATTACAAAAAATTCAAACAAATGATATACAATATTTTTTTTTAAAAAAAGACGGTAAATTTAGCTTTGGCATCGTAGAAATCGTAGAAATTGTTGTTGAATCACATAATGGTACATTTGCTACAGCAGCCTTTCTTTCCTCCACTGCTCACTTGAGTTTTTTCTTCAGTCGTTCCATCCGAATATCCGATCACGGTTGTCGTTTCCGTCGTGGATTTTCCCTATATATCAAAATTCATCCATAATTTATACATTTAATTATTTATTTAATCATATTTAATAGTAAATAAATATAATAGTAGAATTTAATGTCCAATCTATGACGTCATGTAGTACAGTTAGTTTTAGTTTACGTCACTAGCATCGCATCGCTTTTCCGGAGTCATTTCCAGAAAAGAATCCGAAAACACATCGATTTTTAGCGACGATAATTCTTCATGGGGCAACGTGAGCCATATACTCGTTGTTGAATATTTTAGTTAATTTTGGTCAAAATTTTGTCCAAAAATTATTTTGAAGAAAAATTCGTAATTTTACTAAAAAAATAATTATATTCTTACATTGATAGTTTTTGTGTTTGATGTTGTTTTCTTGTAAGTAATCACTTTTTCTTCCTTTCCCATTTTGTCCCGTGCGTAAATAACGTTTGATGATTTTGTGAACTAAACGGACCGACAATCAAGTTGGAACTGAGCTGTGGAAATTGCAATTTGGTTTCCTCGCCCATCAGCCACTAAATAAATTGCTTTAACTTTGGTTTCAAGGCAACAAAAGTTGAGATCACTCCTTATTTTATCTTATCTTAAATGAAATGAAGGTATTACATGGCAGACACACACATTGTATTGTTTCATTTGTTTCTGGGTCTCTTCTCGACCTTGCCCTTAGGTGGTGGATGGAAGAAAAAACGTGCCGCAATTGACCATGCTGGCTGTTACGACTACGACGTCCCAGCAGTTATTTCGTAGTGCAGATTCGCAAGGACGAATTCCTGCAGTATAAATCTTGTCAGGAAATTAGAAAGTACATTTAAATTACATACATGAACTGTCAATGCAAATTTAAACTATTTAAGTGTAATTTAAAGTTAAACGGTGCCGCCGTGTGTACGTGTGTGTGGTTTGAAATGCACTTGACATAATAATCGTGCATGTGGATTACGTAATAGTTGACGTTTTAAATATTTAGAATTACAATTAATGGACATTTTAAGTACGTGTAATCAATGGACGTTGAATTAACCACTATAATTTTGTATATAACGATTTTAATTCGAAATGTCAAAGTTTAACAAACGGGTACCTTCCCTCGGCCAATTCCAATTTGCACAAAAATACACGGCGTTGCTTGCAGTTTGGCTTACCCTTTCTGTTCATTTCAGTATACTTAATCCAGCCCGACAATTCTTATGAGGTGGCGAATAAACCGGGTTTCAAAAATTCATAGTTTCCGAAATATGGACTGGATATTAGGGATAAAGTCCATAGAAATATAGAAAGGACTTGCTTTTTTATAAGTTTGACATTTTTCAGCTGTGTTCGATATAACAGTCTTTCTAAATTTTGCACTCCTGAAGTCTGACAAAGTTATTACCATGCGACATTTTGAAGGTTTGAAGCTGAATTCTACAAAAATGTTATATTTCTTTTTAAATCTTTCCAAAATTTCAAGAACGGAAGATGTAAATTCAAAGATTTTCGGAACTTTAATTGAATAATGAAATTATAAATATATATGTACAGGGCCGCATTGGCATTAACTACGTAAGCACTTGGATATACGACACGTCCACGAATGGCGGATGGGACTTATTGACACGTTATACCAAAATTCGGCGTATTCCCACATTTCACCAAACGAGATCGTCCCGTTAATTATTTGAAGATTTTAAATCGCAAAATTTATTTCAATTTTTGTCAGGCCGGGATCTGTAAATGTGAGACTGCACTCACTACACCGTGTAATGTATCTGACCGCACACATTCCACTCTACTCATCAATTCCAAATTCACAATAATCAACTACGAATATTGAAATCTTCTATATGCACATCGTGAGAGATATGCTTTTGAAACAGTCAAAGATTATTAAGTATAAGTTATGGTTAATACTCTTTGTGAAACAGTAAAATAGAAAGGAAGTTTCCCATATTTTTTGGAAAATAGTAAGATATGTCTTTCGTACATGACGGACACGGAAATGTTTTCGAAAGAAAATTTTACGACATTGAAAAAGAGTCAGTTTGTTTTTGATATTGAATTTAAGCCTGAAAGTGCCATTAACGAAATCCTTGGCATTGGAAGAGAAGACAAAGGGAAAGAAAGACATTAGAAATGAGATTCAAAAATAGAAACAAGAAAGGGAGGCTCCCCAAACCTAAAAATCATTTATTTTTCCAAACAACCCGTTTATCTCTTTCTGACTTCTCCAGTCCGTCCGCAAATGCTTTTTCTTCTTTCACACCCCTCCGGGAAAGATTCTACAATTTATTTCCTGATTTTTCATCCTCTACACCGTTCAGCCTAACCGTACCGCTACAAATACATCACGCATCGAAAAGTCACAATTCCACTGGTTTTAATTGCACTTCAATGTAAAATATGGTGGTGCAAAACTTATTTTGTCCCTCTAAAATTATTGCCTCAAAATACCCCTAGTAGTATGACGATTTTCTAAATTTTATCTATTATTAATTGCTCGTCGTTAGAACGATCCGAAGACACGCTGAGCTGAGGACAAAAATCCCTGATATCTTTCTCAAGTGTCGTTTTAACGATTTTTTGGCAATTCTGAGCCGGAGCATCTGGGAGCAACGTTTTTCCTGAGTCAAGTCCTATCTCCACATATGATCCAGACAGAGGCAGAGCCAGAGCTAGAGAGTTCTGTTCCTCTCAGGTTTCCCAATTTTAAAATGATTACGCTTTGACAAATTCCTTTCTGTCCCAAGTCGTTAGCCCGTGGAGAATTTATGGGCTGACAGTTTCACCGGAAGGATGGCTCTTCTGATCACTTCGTACTCCAGTTCCACTCCGGCTCCGGGTCCGGGTGCCAGGATAGTGTCTCCCGCCGAAAGTGAACCTGACGTGTTTTCTGCTAAATATATTATTCCTATATAAGGATATATCAGATATATCTAATTGGACCTACAAACTTATATATAGGTAATTATATTTACGGAATTTATGGTAGTGGATGGAATTTCGGAAATGCCAAAAAGTATTAACGAAGAGTAAATTAGGCCATTGGAATTTTTGTGCTTATACCCTCGATGAAAAAGACGGAGTCCCAAAAATTTGAAATGGAAATTTACTGTAAAAGATTAGGTCGGGTCCGGGAATCGAACCCAGGACTTTGTTTGCCGAACTGCTCGTCTATCATTTAACCAACCGGTACAGCCAACAAATTTTGGTCTTTGTAAGATATGGCATGCAATTCAATCCCAATTCTATTGGCCGAGTATGTATCAGCATGTCAGGAAATTCATAGTTGCGTGCTTGTGTGTAAGACTTGTCAAATCCAGCCCGGCGAAATACGAAAAGTCCCTGGTCCTTTAAGTCCATTGGCCCCGCCCCAACGCCTTTTTTCAACGTATAGGGGAGTTATAGTTGAAGCAAATATCCCGAAGATGGCAGTGCCGTCTGAATGGTACATCTGAAATACTCCGTGCATTTTAACATTACAGCAAACTTTAACCTTTAGCTAACTTCGTTCCATTAATTTTTTCATGTTCGGGTATATTTTTAGAA
>JAQGCA010002866.1:0-12953 GCA_034698945.1 Protaphorura quadriocellata | reverse complement strand
GAGTGCTTACATGGAAGAACGTCTTATCTGCTGGGCTTTAGCCCAGCAGATAAGACGTTCTTCCATGTAAGCACTCAATTGTAATTTTAATTTGTTCGGTCGCCCTTCTGTGGCAGCCAGGGACGGGATGACATAAATCCTAGTTAGAATTTAGGTCAGAGAAAATAAGGCAGAATTCGCGTAAACACGAATATATACAGACATTACACACATTAGTTGACATTCCTGCATATTTTTCGATGACAACCTGCACCTGATACCCGCTCACCTGGTACTTGTTCACCGGACGACTGTCAACTGTAGCAGTGTTGAGTTTTTTGGCTCCCCATTTTCTGGAAAAGTAAAATCCACAGAATGTTGGTGGTTGGTGTTTTGGATTCCTCAGGCGAATCCTGAGGGTTTGTTTTTAAAAAATTGTCGATAATGTAGCGTAGAAATACAATATTAATTTTCTTCATAAATGAAAATTCTCAAGTAGTTGCATTAGTGAAAAAATTCGAGTGAGATTTTAAATTACTCAACGTATGAATTTTTTTGAAATTCCACAAACAAAACTTTTCTGTACTTATATTCTAGAGGATGATCGCCACCGCTGGTCAAGATTTTGCTCCGAATTCAAAATTTTGTATGATCAAAATAAGAATCCGGCACTTTCCCCTGCTCTCCCATGTATTTCAAAATTGTTTGTTTTTGGTTGTTGACAATTATTGACAGTTCAGGGGCCATCGGCCAATGCAAAGTTTTGACCAAACTTTCGCCGTTCCTCCGACACCGCAAAAGTTTGGTCAAAACGGTCTTCACCCTCTTAACAAGTGAACGGTACATCTGACGTAGAGATTGGGTTGATGTTTTTTGACCTTGAGAAGTACCCCTCGTATTATGTAATAGATCAACTCGAAAACCGGAAACCTTTAGGACAGTGGACAGCCAATGTTGTCGGTTGTGATTACCAGTGATAATGATAAGCGGCTATCTTATACTCCATACCACTAGGACCGACTGACAGAAAATGGTTATCTGGACTCACCCTTTCCTTGTGCTTATCTCTTATTTGCCTTCTTTTAATGTTTACAGATTCTTGAACACATCTTTGACTTCGTTCATGATCGAGATTTAATAAATTGCCGCCTTGTTTGTAAACTTTGGAACACAGAAGCCTTACGAACCATGAAAAGTCGACAAGAAGTTTGGATCAATTGCAATATTGGCCTGGAGAAGCTCCTTGTGAGACTCATCAGATTCCCAAGATCCAAAGTGGCAACCCTTCATATCCAAGGGGTTTCTTTGAATGGACCTGAATTCATGAGTATTCTGAACAAAATCAAATGGTCATTGATTGATCTAAGCCTTGAAGCTGTTCAAATCACATATGAAAACTACTGCAAAATGATTCGAACAGTTGGAAGTGGATTAGAGCGATTGGAATTGGGTACAGTGAAGGATGGTACCATTGGTTATCACCGCTACTTCCCACTAGAGGACTCCGATGCGCTTGCAGAAAATGAACCTCTGATTTTCCCGAAAATGAAATCTTTGGAGTTTATTTCTTACAATGATAATCGAAAGGAAACTACAAAACTCAGCAGCGTTGTTAGAATGTTTCCAAATTTGGAGTCTCTAATTGCTTCTAGTGTCCCACCCGAGAAACCCGAGAAATTTCTTGGTTTACGTTTGGACAACTTGAAGACGCTTCAACTCCGTTGTTTGCCTTTTACACCAATCCCAGCTTTTCTACGTTTCGGTCTGGGTGTCCGCAGAGAACATTTTCTCCGAGAAGGAGGGATTCGTACTGATCATTTGGATTCTTTGAGAAATATGCAGCTCAAACTCAAATCAATTGGACTTTTCAATATTCATCCGAGTGTGACAGGTGAGAGGTTGAGGGAATTCTTTCAGGAGCAAAAGGAGATTTTGGAACATTTCGAACTTCATAGTTTTGATGTAAGTTCTAGTTCATTATTGATTATCGAATCCGATATTACATAGTTAAAAAAAAACCTTAAAATTTTATGATTGGAAGATTTGATATGCATTCTTCCACTCGGTCATTACTTTTTATTGATGTGCCTAACTTCACCCGAAACTACATTCCCACGAATTTCCTGAACACTTTAAACCGTGGTTCAACATTTTCTGAGCAAATCAATTTTTTCTTCAAATTACACTATGAAATTGTTTTATGTCACTATTATGGGAGCGACAATTAGAGGGGACTTACTTTTGCGACGGTGACAGTTGTTATATTACAAAGACCACGGGCATTTAGTATCATTATCCGTTCAGTCATTGTCGCCGGCGCCGGGTATAAAGCAGTAGTACAGGGCCACTTGGAAATCAAACAGTTCATTTCATATGGAATGTCCTGACATTTGACCTTTGTTTTATTACTTTCTCTCAGCCGAGGTGCATGCCGTCCATGTCTCCAGCACCGATTCCATTCCCTCTGGACCTCCCGAATGTGAAGAAGGGAGCTATAAACAGACCTTACATTAGGAACTTGACTCACGCCTTCAATTCATTTCCTAAACTTGAAGAAGTTGATTTTCATTTCCCGGCAGATGAGAACTGCTGGGGACGTATTCTTCCGGCCAGACTCCCACAAGTTCAAAATTTAAAGACTCTTCAGCTGAATTGGATTACGCCGAAACATTTGACTCAATTAGCGAAGGCATGCACCGGTCTTGAAGTATTCAGGATTCAAAGTTGTGATGATAATTGCCTTCGTGTTATTTTTGTGGAGATGAAAACGTTGAAACATTTGACTGTGACTGAGAACCATGAGGATTTGACTCGGAAGACGACGGATGAAGGTTTCACAGGGATTCCATACAAGTTTCTTGATAGATTCACAGATTTTCCAAAAGCTTTGGATATGTCCAAACTAAGAGTATGGCCTTCCGTCGAGGATTTGAAGAGTAAGATGTTATTTAAAAATTAATGATGATAGGGACGTTATCCCTTTTGCCATCATGATGATCAATATCTTTGGCAGACTGCCTTATGTACTGTGCCTTGTATTTAACCTTGTCCTCTGGGCAAGCTCTCTTCACCGATTAGGGTTCCTAATCCGACGATAATCCGGGAAATTCCGGGACTTTCAAGTCAGCAGTCATATAATTCGTGAAGATATATCAAAATAAATAAGAAAAAAAAATTACTTCATCTTACAAACATACCACACTACTTCCATTTACTTCAAAATATTTTATTTCAATTTTTTTAGAAAGGCTAATTTCCTCAAGTTCGAAATTCGTTGAAATCGGAGCTTCTATTCAAGTGTGATATGTTTTGATGATGGGATAATGTCGTTTTCGTGTTTATTTTTATATATAATCATGAATTATGTTTGGAAGTCCTGGAATATTGCGGAAAGGGCGTCGTCGGCCGAGTTTGAATCCCTAATCGGTGAAAGAGCTTGCGGATGCGAAGAGGACAAGTTTAAATATAAGGCACAGTAGTGTTCGTGACTTTGAAGGTTCTTTACCCAATGAGTTCTCTCTTTTCCCCACTCGTCTCTCGTAAAGACAGGCCGGTTGTCTGAATTAAATTATCTAACCCATTCTTCGAGAAATATTTCGAACATAGAAATAAGGTTTTAATTGACTTTCGTTTGCAATTTATTGTTAGACCTGAAGACATTAACATTGAAAGGAAAAAATAAGCTGACGTACAAAACTTTGGTATTTGGTGTAGCTGGAATGCAAAACCTTCATTACGTGGCCATGAAAATTCGACAGGTAAGAGAGTCAAGTCACACCACCAGAACACCGTAACCGTGGAAATTCAATTCTACTACATATTATAGAATTACTACTATCCTTCTGATCTAAAATTTCTTGCAAGTCATCTTTCTTAATCCAAATTCAAAAACCTTTCTATTAAGGTACAATATCGGAATTATCGGATATCAATTTATATATTTTTATTTTTATTACAATTTTGTTTTGCCTTTAACAGCCTCGAAAGGGATGCATGAGAAGTTTGTCAGCCCGTGGACTTCATTTTGGTGGGAATCATCACGGCTTGGTTTGTTTTGCGCGTGATAACTTTCTGTCAACCATCATGAGCAGCAACTTCACCGGACTTGGCAGGCATTTGTTTAACTTTGACATGAACCCGCACAAGGGCTGTGAGGTTGACGATGGTGATGAGGATTGGATGACTGAAAGTGAAAGTGAGGACGATTAGTGTCTTACGGTGAATTTCGACCTTCACTTTTGGATTTGATTTGAATCTCTAGCAGTATTCTTGTTCACAAATACGGACTTCAGCAGTGCCACAGTTTTTCACTTTAGTACAAGCTTACAGGTGTATTTCTATGAATTTATTTATGTCCAGATTTTCATGTTCAAATATTCATTCATTAAATTCATGTTATACAGATGAAACTTCTATTTTTTTCAAAAATCGCTAGCAAATCGATTAGTGTACTTCACATCGTCGAGTCGAGTGCCGTAGGTTGGAATCGCAGGTTCTCAAAACAGAGGACACAAGTTACATTAATTAATCATCGAAATACCATGCAATTTGAAAATACAATAATATTTAAAGTATGAAAATATGACCTAAGACATACGTTACTATTATTATACACTATGTATTTTGTCGAAAAATTTGGAACGTTTACGTTATGTAAACCGAGTTGCAACGTGTGGACATGTTTTCTGGTTAACCCTGTATAAGTACTTGCTTGCAGGGAATTAAATGTTCTTAGGATTTCTGCAATGCAATGCAGTACACTTTTAGATGACAACTGTCTGGTCAAACCACTAAATGCAATTAGCCTAACCGGAAACCAGATTCCATGCTATTAATAGTTTGAAAGTCCATAAGAAAATAACTTATCATTTTCATAGCATATTATGCATGAGAGTCAGAGTCAGATTTTCCTGTATACATTTCTAACTCTAACTCAACTTCGAAGTACGAGTTAAACACAGGGGTGTGCATACCAACCTCCGCTAAACATCTAGCATGGTTAAAACTTAAACATGAGGCTCATATTATTGAGGTTGGAACGTATGGATATTGACAAAGCGAGTTGGATATACTTACATCACATGCCTTCCAGGACCTACACCCGACACCAATTTCTTTAATATAGTCAAAATTCGCCTGAGCAAATGAAATATTTTTTAACGTTGGTTTGAAATGAAGAATGAGAATACATTTTAACCCACGATTTTTCAACTTTCTACGGGAAACTTCCGTGACAGTTTTGGCCAAATTTTCGAAGATAGAGCAGATAGACAAAAAAGTACAATTCGTGGACAAAAATAATGTTCAAATCCCACTCAGGGGATGTCAATGTCAATCATTGTAGTAGTAAAATTGGGTCTCGGGTCAAGGTCCTGGTATACAGATCGGGTGTCTCCTTTGTCAGACTTTTAAATTGACAGTCTGTTTAGTCGTAAATTCAAATTTGATAATGATAAATTTGATTTGATTTGATGGATTGAATTTGATTGAATTTGATTTGATTTGATGATTTGGTGTCGTGAATCTTGAGGGTCAGTGGCAGTGTCCCTCCTGTTCATTTTATTAATTAGTTATTAATTACCTAGTAACATCTACTCATCATAGAGTTTTGACAGTTTCCGATTTGAGTCATATCGCTCAAAATCTCTGTCGATACGAAAATTCAAATCTATCATCGAGCGCACACGGCACGGTACGGCAGATTTTTTACGTATAATAACGGAGTCAGGCAACACACTGAAGATTTTTCTAGTGAAGTTTCAGCAGTGATTTATTGGTTGAACGGGGACGGCACCCTCATTCTCGTGAAGTCTGTCCAGCATTTTCGATTTTATTCTATTGACCTTGTGAAAATAATGGGGAAAATTCGGAAAACGACAGAAAATGTGGAAATTATGCCAAAACTGGAAATGAATGATGTAGTTGAAAGGGAGGACAAAAATCCGATCAAAACGGTAATTTTATAATTTTTTTTCCACATTGTTTAGAGATTGTTCAGTAGTTCTGAAAATTAGTATTTTGTCTGCAATCAGCTCTATTGTTTAGATACAAGAAATTAACACATGCGGATGGAGTTGAACGCACGGGCAACGGTACAGGGTGGCTGATAATATAATCGGTTGTATATTTTTAACATTTGTAGATGCACGAGTGTTTGGAATTGGATAATATTCCGGGGAAGATGGCAGGACATGTGGAAATGGTATTACAAAAACCGGAAATGAATGATGTACCAGTTTCAGTTCCGGAAGAAAAGGAAAAACATCCTCTATTGATGGAAACGGTAATTTTATTAATGCATTTCACAATTTTGGATATTATTCACTCAGTAGTTTTCGAAATTTGTCTTCTTTCTGGAATTTGAGATGCAAATCATGAGTTGGACGGTTCAGGGTAGCTCGTAATGTATTGTATAGTATATTTTTAATATTTTCAAATGCCGTCATTTTCAGTAAGTAAGTAGCAAAGTAGCTTGCATTTAAATTATGCAAGGTGGTTCACATTCTGACGCCCTATATAATTTGTACAGTAATTTTTATTTCAATGTCTCTGTACAGGGTGGTTACATTGTACACGGTGTCCCAAAGAAAGCGCACCATTGTTTGATCATATTTCGGCGTTAGTTACAAGAATTTATGTTGCGGTCAGGTTGGAATTATTGATAAAATCTAAGAATTCATCTTATATAACTATTAACCTATATAATAAAAATAAAGATCCTTGGGGCAGTGGGACTTATCCATGAAACTAATTTTCGTATTAAAAAATAAGTGTGTGATTTACGTTGATGAAATTAATTCTAAGAATTTATCAATAATTCCAACCTGACCGGAACATAAATTCATGTAACCACGCCAAAATATTATCAAACAATGGTGCGCTTTCTCTAGGACACCCTGTATGAAGGGCAGTAAAATCTTATAATAGCTCAAATAATTGTGATGGTAAAAATTTGAAACTTGGCGTAATTAAATTCATGCTGAGATTATGCTAAGCACAGACCACATTTTGCTCCAAATTTTTAATTTCAAAAGTGAAGTGAAATATTGACTTTAACTTGAAAAGCGTGCATGGGAATTTTCCAGGCTTTTCATTACAATTTTGACTCACCCTTTTTATGTTTACAGATTCTTGAACATGTCCTTGACTTTGTTCATGATCGAGATTTACTAAATTGCCGTCTTGTTTGTAAACTTTGGAACAAAGAAGCCTTTCGAACTATGAAAAGTCGACAAGAAGTTTGGATCAATTGCAATATTGGCCTGGAGAAGCTCCTTGTGAGACTCATCAGATTCCCAAGATCCAAAGTGGCAACCCTTCATATCCAAGGGGTTTCTTTGAATGGACCTGAATTCATGAGTATTCTGAACAAAATCAAATGGTCATTGACTGATCTCCGCCTTGAAGCTGTTCAAATCACATATGAAAACTACTGCAAAATGATTCGAATGGTTGGAAGTGGATTAGAGCGATTGGAATTGGGTACAGTGAAGGATGGGATCAATGGCTATCACCGCTACTTCCCACTAGAGGACTCCGATGCCCATGAAGAAAATGAACCTCTAATTTTCCCGAAAATGAAATTTTTGGAGTTTATCTCGTTCAACGATGATCCAAGGGAAACTACTAAACTCAGTCGTGTTGTTCGAATGTTTCCAAATTTGGACACTCTAATTGCTTCCAATCCCCCACCTGAGAAACCCGAGAAATTTCTTAGTTTACGTTTGGATAATTTGACGAGGCTGCAGCTTCGTTGCTTGCCTTATACACCAATACCACCCTTCGTACATTCGGGTGGCCGCAGAGAATGCTTTCTTCGTGAAGGTGGGATTCGTACTGATCACTTGGATTCTTTGAGAAATATGCAGCTCAAACTCAAATCAATTGGATTTTTCAATATTCATCCGAGCGTGACAAATGCGGGGTTGAGGGAATTCTTTCAGGAGCAAAAGGAAACTTTGGAGCATTTCGAACTTCATAATTTTGATGTAAGTTCTTGATTATTTTTCTTTCAATTTCGATAAGGGTGTAAGCCCGGTCAGAAGAGAGAAGAAATCAAACTTTTATTGTCTTAGGGAATTTAACCTTTGACCTCTTCCTTATTGATTCTTTTCAGCCGGGGTGCGTGCCATCCATGTCTCCAGCACCGATTCCATTCCCCACGGACCTTCCGAATGTGAAGAAGGGAGCTATAAACAGACCTTACATTAGGAATTTGACTCACGTCTTCAATTCACTTCCTAAACTTGAAGAAGTTGATTTTCAATTCCCGGCAGATGAGAACTGCTGGGGACGTATTCTTCCGGCCAGACTCCCACAATTTCAAAATTTGAAAACTCTTGACCTAAATTGGATAACATCGAAACATTTGACTCAATTGGCCAAAGCATTTACTGGTCTCCAAGTATTCAAAATTCGAAGTTGTGATGATAATTGTCTTCGTGTTATTTTTGCGGAGATGAAAACATTGAACCATTTGATTGTCATTGAGAACCATGAGGATTTGACTCGGAAGACGACGGATGAAGGTTTCACAGGAATTCCATACAAGTTTCTTGAACCTCTTAGTCTGCTCACAGATTCTCCAAGGGCTGTGGATTTGTCCAAACTAAGAATATGGCCTTCCATCGTTGACTTGAAGAGTAAGATGTTTTATATACAAATTAAGGATGATAGGACATCATCATGTGGTCCTTACTTTGCTATCACGATGATCGATCTCTCGGGCAGGCAATGTAGTGTTTGAAGAGTTTTCTTTCGTTGGAGTTTTGTCGGCAGGTAGCCTTCGTTAAATTGAAAGCCATCCTTCGAGACATAGTCCGCAGCCGTAGCCAAACATAGAAATAAATTTTAATTGAATTTTTGTTTGAATTTCATTTCTAGACCTGAAGACGTTAGCATTGAAAGGAAAAAATAAACTGACGTACAAAACTTTGGTATTCGGTGTAGCTGGAATGCAAAACCTTCATTACGTGGCCATGAAAATTCGACAGGTTAGACAGTCACACCTTTGAACTGTCAACAAGATCTTCTCTTAACCTACTAGAACGTAACGGTCGATATCAATATGTATATTTTTTATTACAATTACGATTATGTTTTACCTTTGATAGCCTCGAAAGGGATGCATGAGAAGTTTGTCAGCCCGTGGACTTCATTTCGGGGGGAATCATCATGGTTTGGTTTGCTTTGCACGTGGTAACTTTATGTCAACCATCATGAGTAGCAGTTTCACTGGACTTGGCAGGCATTTGTTTGACTTTGACATGAATCCTCACAAAGACCGTGAGGTTGACGATGGTGATGAGGATTAAGTGAAAGTTGGGCCGATTAGTGTCTTACGGCGAACTTCGACCTTCACTTTTGGATTTGAATCTCTAGCAGTTTGGAAATATATTCTTTTTCACTTTATTGCAACACTTGAAAGTGTATTTATATGATTTATTTATGTACCGATGCTTGGATTTTCTTGTTCTAATCTTCAGTAATTCAGTTATTAAATTCATGTTACCGAGATCTAAATTTTTTTCTTAAAATAATCGTAAGCAAATCGATTAATGTACGTCATATCGTCGAGTATATTGTAGGTTTGAATCACAGGGTCTCAAAACAGACGGAATAAATAACATTAATCATCCAAATAACAATAATTTAAACTTGCAATATTTTTGTTTATACTGATTATGTAGCAACTTCGTAACGACCTTGTACTCAAGTGGTGTTGTTGTGTTGTATAAATTTATAAATTTACTAAAAAAAAAACATCAATTGTTTTTTTAGTAAAGTGTGAATATACATATAGTCACTATTGCGGTACTATTGTTAAATTGGAATGTATATAAAACCAGTTGCAATTTGCAATGTCTGGACGGTTTTTCTGGTGTACATGCAAGGAATTAAAAAATGCAAAGCAATACACTTTTAGAAGACAACTTTCTGATCCAACCACTCGAGACACGAAACCCCAATGCAAAATGCAATGACATAAGGACATAACCAGAAACCAGATTGCATGCTATAAATTAAAGTATCAAAGTCCACAAGAAAATTATGTATCGTAGCATATGCATGAGTCATAGTATAGTCATCATTTGCTCTGCATTTGAAATTCCGAAGTGCATATCAAAAGACAGGGTGATGCATAGCCAGATTTTACTTCAGGACTGAGAGACAGGACAAGACAGATCAGATCTTATCTCTTTTAAGCAGAAATTCATCCACACCGCACCGCACCGCGAGTTGGAATCTGATGCTTGATTCTGCAGAAAATTCTTAAAATGTGTTCCCCACTCAATTTCTTCATCGACCACACCAAAAGTATCAGCTGCCAACCGTTGTTTTGCACCACCCTGTGGACAAGACAATACCACAAATAGTGAGCATGCTAGTTATTATTAACTTGCCTTCTGGTAATGACGTGAAGTTTCAGTCAAGTAACCGCAGAGCTATCCTAACTTGCGACCATGAGACAGAGTTGCATTAATCTTCCCAATTCGATCAATTAAGTCAAATTTAATTGTGCACCTACGTCGTGTACTTGAACGCTTTGGATAGCACCTTAATAAAGAAAGAAACCAGCTCACTCACTCAGTCATTTGTAAATTGTAATTTGCGTCAGTCATCAAACAAATACAAAATGAAGTGTAAATTATTTGCTCTCTCCAGTATTGGATTACTAATTTATTCCGGATTTAATTTATACAAGGTGTGGGCAAATAATCAGTTGGGAGAACTCGGTGTTGATAAGGTAGGTTAGTTCGACTTTTTAATTGAAACTACACTTGAGAAATTGTACACTGACGCACGTCTCGAGTTGCCCCGTAAACTCATGTCCATTTTCAAATTTTTGGTAACTTTCGCAGGATAATTCTGGAGCTGGAGCTGAAGAACCGGAGGATTTGTGGTATGGACTCTTCGCGGTGTCTTTGTTGGGCCTTCAAGGCTGTCTCCTCCATGCTTTTGGACAACCGCTGATTTCCAGGTCAGGATATGTTAAACTGTGGGAAGGGTCAATTCTGAGCTCCGAGAACTCTCAACACATTACAGATTGGTACACATTCACCCACATTCTCCATGGAGTCATTTTCTACGCCATTCTCTCTGTTATCTTACCAGAAGCTCCGACAGAGTGCCGTTATTTGCTCTCACTCTCCGTAGAGGTTTCCTGGGAGGTTTGTTTGATTTTCAATATACGATATTTCGATTATTGGTGACAATTAAAAAAATTCCAGTGGGGATTTTCCCTACTACATTCCCTGGGTCAAAAGGAAAACCAAACCAGCCAATGTTGATTTATTAACAAGATATTCTAAATAACTCACAGATTTTGGAGAACTCACCAATCATCATCCAACGGTATCGAGCGTCGGCGTTGGCTGAAGGTTATTCTGGAGACAGCATCCTCAACTCAGTTTGTGATGCACTTTCCATGTCATTCGGATTTTTGCTGACACACACGCTACCGGCTTGGGTCATTGTGATTCTTGCCATTTCGGAGGAAATTATTCTTGCGACTTTGATCCATGATAATTTGACGCTGAATTTGATTCAGCTCATTCATCCATCTGAGGCCATCTCCCGGTGGCAAGGAGGCTTTGTCACCGCCAAGGAGCAGGGTACTTCGGTGGAGAAGGAGAAGCCAGCGAAGAAAACAGATTAAGCCCGCGCGAGCGCTTCATTTTCTCTAATAATAAAGCTACACCGTATGTACAAATCGCCTAACACAAATAAACCCACGATACAAGGTAACTGGCGAAAATATTTATTACTGCAAAAATGAAGTTTTCCGCTGTAAATATTTAATATTTGTGATAAATAAAATAATTGCTAACCGCTATCTGGGGTACGTCTAAGGCCGATTCCAGGAATTACGTACATACGACTTAGTATTTTTGTCATCAGAAAATATTTATTATTAGCTTAATTAGGTAAAATCTAACTGAAGTCTTAAGCGGCGATTTAATAATTTTATATGGTAGCTGTGCTGCAATAACTGTACCAAGGGCGCCAGAGCAGAATCTGCCCTGCGTTAAAGGCAAAGTCCCTCCTATTTCTTCCATGTGTTATTTTTCAAAATCTGGTAGAAGTTACGGCACGGTTCTAATATGTAAGCCACTGTTAATTATTGCAATTCTTGCTGATTAATGTCAGACACTAAAGTGGCGATTCCATATGGCAGCTGCAGCTCAACACCTGCAGATCATCTGCATTTAACATACGAAAATAGAACTTTATGTGCGTGGGAAATGGGAATTACATGTCGACCTGAAAATTACTGTCACGAACTGATTTTCAAATCCAATCCATGTGCATATAATGTTGAGTTTGAGCTTTGGATGACCTGTTGAAGAAGATTTGCAGATCACTTTTGCCATGTACAATCCCCCCTTAATGAAATTCGCTATGCAGTTTTGGCGTATGTGGACCAATTACACGCTCTCGTCTGACTCCGGCATAAGTTTTGCAGAAATGATTGCAGACCATATGGAATCGCATTGCGATGTATGGTTGGCTAAAAATAAAATTAACACGATTAATTACGGAAAAATAGTTAGAATTAATGCACATTAATATTTACCATTGATATGCAATTGTTCTAACTTCATCTGCTTAATTGAAGCTGGCGGACTTGTGTGTGAGGGTCGTGATGGTTTTGCGTTGTATTTAATTAATATCAGTTGGCAAGTTCCTTGATTTGCGGTTAATTGAGGTTGGGTTGGATAATTTAGTATCTCCTTCATTTAAGGATTCAACCCTGGTCAGTATCACTGATTTAAATATATCGCGTCGTACGATAGGTCGTACTAGAAAATATTTATGAATTTCGCAGAATACCGACACCATACAATGTACAGCTGAACAATACATTTTTTACAAGCGATTTTGGTAGTGTTGTTCATCTCGTCTCCTCAGTTTTTACTTTTCTAATCCAATAAAACAGTTTTAGTATTTCACAGATAAATTCTCAAAGAACA
>JAQGCA010002865.1:0-12955 GCA_034698945.1 Protaphorura quadriocellata | reverse complement strand
GAACTAAAGTTGTTGGCAACAAAATTGCTCATCTTCTTGACTTCCTTGTGAGGAATGGATACACAACTGTAGACAAGCTCCATGTTACTGGTCACAGTTTAGGTTCCCATGTTGCCGGTTACACGGGAGCAGACTTCTTCAAATTGCAAGGTGTCAAAATTCCAAGAATCACAGGTATGTCAACGCCGTAATATTTTGTCTCTTGAAAAAGCTTGTGAGACACCCTGTAAACTTTTCCGAAATAATTGCAAAAAAAATGTGAAAAACCTATGAAAAACCCTGAAGGTCAAATTAATGAATTGGCTGTTTACGCCAATTATATAGGTTTCGATCCCGCAAAGCCAAGATTCGGTGATGCTCCAGATTCAAATCGTCTCGACAAAACTGATGGTGATTTCGTTGATGTGATTCACACAAATGCTGGAGAGCTATTGGCTGGAGATTTGGGAATGCGTGAGCCATGTGGTCATTTTGATGTGTACCCCAACAAGGGAGCAAGCCAACCTGGATGTGGCGGCAGTTTGGAACTCATTGCCATTTGCAGTCACTTGCGTGTTGTCACACTTTGGGCAGAAGGTGTAAACACTGATAGATTCAGAGCTTGTCAATGTGATGACGACAATTACAAAGGAAGAGATCAATTCACAACTTGTAGCTGCGAGAGAGCAGAATTCCCCATGGGTGAAGCAACACCATCCACGTAAGATTTATATTAATTTGGCAATTATCTTCATGAAATGGAAGCGCTTTCTCTTTCACCACATTTTAGGCCAATTAAATGATGACTTATTGTATAACTAATTATTTTTCTTTTGTCTTTTCAGAGCTAATGGAATTTTCTATTTGACTACCAACAAAGATAAACCATTCGCTCAAGGATAGAACTGCTTCAGAGGATTTCCCACAAATGAATTCATTGTCTCATCAATTCGTAATATCTGACAGTGATTTTCCTTTTATTTAATAAATCGAATAAAATTATGAGTAAATTGTCAGTTCAGATATCTTATTGTATTTATCCGAAGTTTGGTCTTGGTGGGAATTAATTCGATTATTTGATTAAACTTACCCAGAAGTAACATCTGATTAAAAATCTGAAATTAACCAGGAGAATTAGAATTATAGTCATAGTCCACGCAGCTATTGGTAACATAAACTAAATTGGGTTAAAAATCGTACTCAGACTACGTGAAGTTACATTTTTGTCAATTTTGAAAATTATGTGGACACGCCAATCGTTATATTTCTCCTTGCAATGTAATTTGGTAAATTTATTTATTTCCGATCTCTGGTACTCTGGTCTCTGGATATTCAATTGTTAGTAGCTTTCAACTAAGCAAACTAATCTTCAGATTCTTAAGCAAAATCGTACTCCCAAGAAGGCGTTGTGAGTCGACATCCACATTTTATTTGTATACACCCTTACAGCGACTCATATGGTTATCCCACAATTCCATGGCTTCATTTATGTGGAATTTTAAAATGGAATAATTGTTTACTCATGGCACACCTCCATTAAATTATCTGCGACGTCCGGTTATGATTCTTTTATTACGGAAGTGCTATCCACCGAGTGCTGGTTCTCCTCTAAATAAATAAATTTCCACTGTTAACTTTTGCAATTCATGTTCGATTAGTCCTAAATTCGCGTTCAAACGTCCGGCAGGATAATACAAACTATTCAGTTGAACAAACTATGGTCAAATAAACTCTGGGTTCCACTGGTGTCGTGGTGTCTGGTGTGCCAGATACTATAGAAATTCTGAAAAATTACAATACTATGACCGAGAAGAATCGGAAAACCGATATTTACGTTAAGCCGGCCGTTTTCTCTATTTCAATTCCAGAAAATGAAAAGGTTTTTAAAAGAGTTAATACTGGGAGTCTGATTAGTACAGACTTGGCCTCTTATTTCATTCCTTGGGTAAACTTTTGCTACCATATTTTACTCGTTCCTTTTAAAATTGGACGCAGTAAAGACATCTACTGCATTCGAACCAATTTATTCCAAAAGGTATTAATATTTTTTTCATCTCTACTCTAGACGGATAATATCATGTATTTTTCTGACTTAATATAAATGTCCTGTTTGGAAATTTTTGAATAATAGATACTTTGTGGGATATTTCACCCGATTATTTGTTTGATATCACTATTTGAGCTGCACGCCTCATTTGTTCCAAAGATTCAACAAAGTCCTGAAATTTTTATGCCGGGAATTGGAAAATTAACGCAAACACTCATTATAGTTGTCTTTCTCTACACGGTTTGGTTCAAAGGAGATTCGTTACTTGCAATTTGTAATCTATGTCATCCACGGGACAAATCCAAAATGGTTAGGCTGTCTATATTTACAGGGATCAAATATTTGTCATTTTTCAATGAAAAATTGAAAATCTGAGTGGTCTTTTATGAAATAGTCGTAAATTATCATACTTGGGACTAGTTTTCGAATTTAGGTCATCCTTGGTATTGTGCAGCATAATACCATGGATGACCTAAATTCAAACTGTAACTCTATGCCAGGCTGAATACAGTTTGATACAGGGCGTTTCTTATCTCTTAGACTACTTTCAAATTGGCGCGTCGCAAACTCACTTAAATGTTTGTTAACGCCAGTGTAGGAAAATGTTTAAAAAATCCGAAAAATTTGAAGTTCAAAATATCTCAAAATAAACAAAATTAAAAATCGGAAAATATTAAAAATTTCAAAAAAATCAAAATTTGGAAAAAATATTTCCAAACCTATGTCAAAAAATAATTCGGATTTCCTTTTCGATTTTGAATTTCGTTTTTTTAATTTTTTCTTCTAAATTTCGATTTCTTTAAAATTTTAATATTTTTCGATTTTAAATTTTATTTATTATGAAAAATTTTGAGCTTAAAATTTTTCGGATTTTTTAAACATTTTTTTGCACTGGCGTCAACAATCACTTAAGTGAGTTTGCGACGCGCCAATTTCAAAGTAGTCTAAGAGATAAGAAACGCCTTGTATACATTTTGCGCCATATTTGAAATGTCGCAAAATAATCTTTCAAGGACCATTGAAGAATGAAAAAAATAATAAAACAATGGAAGTTGAAAGTTGCTTTCGTATTATTAATCGTTATAACATTTGTTTCCCTTTCAGATCACAAAAACTGTCAGAACTTGCTGCGTAATTGTTTTGATTAACAGTGTGGCCTCTCTAACGTCACATGTTCTGTTTGCTAACACTGCTAGCCCTAACGTTTCACGAGCATTTCAAAAATTGGTCATGGGGTTTGATTCCGAACGAACGGATAAGAAATCCATTGAACCAGCTATAACCGTCACTGAAGATGTGTCAATAGTACTGATTATTGGGCAGCGATTTGTTTCCAGCATATATGTCCTCAGATGGATACTGTTGGATTTTGTTCTTTCAGTAAATACGATGACTGGGTTTCTGAGCTACAAAATCGCTAAACAATTCAAAAACATTTTGTTACAATCACAAGGAACTAATTCCGAACGCCGGGTATGTTGACTTTACTAGTAGATATGGATTATTGTGGATTTATCTCTGATTCTGGAAAGAAATTTCGGCAAGAAATTCATTTCCCAAAATGCTGATCTATATTTAAAATTTAAACCTCATCATGACATAGAGAATTAATACAGATCATGCACTTGAGCTTCGCAGTGTTATTATTCTATTTATATTTTAGGTGTTTGAAGCTTTCTCCGAAACTTTAAGAATTTTCAATAAATTCAACGATTTCATTGGACCCATATGTGCAGTAGTATTCCTGTATACGACAGTGGATGCTTCAAAAAACATACCTGCAACATTGGATTCTGATCACTGGGATTACAAAATTCTTAATACAGTTTATATTGTAATATTATTTCTTGGAATGGTGTTCTCTGCCGAAGCCCATTACCAGGTAAGTTATACAACTCGTAAATATTTTCTCGGTTTTTCAGTAGGTTCGATAACTATTTCATTGCTCAGACCAATTATTTTAAAACTTGGCTGTTACTGAGACGGAATCCTAATATGACGCACGTGATGAGCTATCTCCTCGAAGTGGAACAATGTAATCTTGCAATCAAAGGAGGTCGCTTCTTCACAATCACGTATTCCTTGCTGGGAACTGTGGGTTTACTCTAAATCTATGAAAATGAACACCGCGCAGTCCTTACCGTAAATAGTCTGGTGTTGGTCTGACTGCAATACAGATACTTATAATTATTAGCTTTTGTGCCTACAATGTATTAATAAACCAGTGAAATCCAACCGCGTACTTCAAACCGTAAGGACTGGGCTGTATTTTTTCATAAATATTTTATTTGTTCATGTACGCAATTAAATTTTGAACAGACCGTCAGTGTTGTTCTGACGTACACAATCATCATGATCCAATTTGGCGGGCCAAACTTGTAGAAGGGATATTTGACAAACAATCTAACAATCAGCTCTGAATTAAATTGAAAATGAATGTTCTAAATTCAATAAGTATTTGTTTTCCGTTTTATGTGAATGAATAAAACAAAATGTACTATGTATAAATTCTATTCACTTGAATTTACTATTTCTTTTAATTTGTGTGTCATATACAGTAATTTGTACAGGTGCATTTCATTCAATATTGTCAGGGTTAGTTGAGTTGACACTTATCCGACAATATACAACGGGTGTATTATTCTAATTATTGGTTATAAAGAGTTAGAAATAGATTTCCGGATTGCGTTTGATAACCATCATGTAGAACGGGGCGGAGGGCAGAAAAAACTTTGGGACACCTTGAGTACATTAGTATGGATTGCGATAGGTTATAGTGCAAAAATTTCTAAAACTCTTATTTTCGCTTGAATGCATTGAAACTTCAAACAGAAATTGATTCTGAAAATTAGTCCCTTCTAAACCACTGGAATTAGTGTTGTTAAATACTCGGGTATTTACTTTTGCACCCAAAGCACCCGGGTATATACCCGGGTGCTTATGGTATTTACGGGTGCTTACTTTGAATTCTTCATTTTAAAATCAATTAGTCCTTAGGGCATATTAATGTGCTTAGGGAAAAATAATTGAATCAATTTACGTTGTTTGAAATCGAAATATTATGAGGAAAGTGACTACACAGAGAGCGGTTGGTAAAACAAGACTACAAGAATCAATCAGAATCAGAATCCCAATCGTTCGGGTTTGCACTTTGAGTCGCATTCAGTGTCGTCTAAGTTATCGTAATCAAAATCACCCGGGTCAGTTTTCGAATTCTCGGAATAATCCTCAGTAGATCGACTTTCTAGAATGTCTCACAAATCATAATTGCAACTCCATTTGGAAGTTGAGGCAGATGGGAATTTCTTTCTTAACTTCACGAAGTTGTCGCGGCTGTGAATTTGTCAAAAACTTTACTGAAATCTCGTAAAACGAAAGAATTCAGGAAAATTACATTTTACATTTTCCTTCACCCCTGGCTTTTATTTTCCTCCACTCGAATTATGTGCAAGAAATGCCATTTACTACGTCGGACACGTTAATGGTGATTTGTTTCGTAATATTTTGTTGATTTGTCTGTGTCTGTAGGCCCGCCTAGCATGTTTAAAGTTTCACTAAAGTAATTGCCTTCAGAATTCATGCCCACTTATAACGTAATCCCTCAGCCCTTGAAGTGTCTTTTGACGATAATTGTAATTCTGTAATGTTGGAATGCTTCCCACACGGTTTTTATATTAGAATCGCTGAAGTATGTCTCCGGTTTCTCGAGTAATGTTTTTTGAACGATTCAACATTTATTGTCCAACGTCTCATAGTAATTCTGCTTTCAATTCTGTCAAATTTTTCTTAGAAATCTTGAGCAAATGAGTATTTTATGTCGCGGAACTTACACTTCATTTTTTCTGCCATTGCGGACTTCCTGATTGATTATCATGATGGAAATACATTCGTATATCTCTTTTCATGGTCGACCTATTTTAATTTTGCTACCGAAATGAGTGACATGGAGTGTTTGGCTTGACATTAGTGTCCCTAATGCATTCTACATACGGAAAGGGTCTCGCAATTTGCACTTGTATTTATAGCTATAGAGTTAAGTTTTTTCAAACTCTGATTCGTTTCGTTGCGCAGTTTCGTCGAAATATTATGCGTTTCCTGCATTCTATTACGCAGTGGTTGTTGGACGTTTTCGTGCGAAAAACTTTTTTTTATACCCGGCGGGTGCAAAAATAAGCATCTCGGGTATATACCCGGGTTTGGGTATTTACAACACTAACTGGAATATCAGTAAGTGACATGGACTGTCGCGGTGAAACCGCTTTGGAAGTATCTGCTCCTTGAGATCCGCATCCACATTTTACCAAAATGGATTTCCAAATTTGAAATGAAGTGTCCTTGAATTTTGTGCCAATTGCAAAATACAATATAAAATTAACACTGAAATTAATTGTGACCAAGATATTTTCCTCTGTATCGGCGTAAAAGAGGTAATCGATGACTTTTTGACCAAAAGTCTCACGGTTCCCATAGACCACCTTGTTTCCAAAGTAAGCGTTGAGTGTGTTCGGAATGGCCCTTAGTAGAGACAGGAAGTAGCAAATTCCGAAAAGTAGAACCACCCACAGAAGTATTTTTGTAGAGGACGCTTCCAGTTTCTCCGTATGAGTTGAAGTTGTCGAAGTCAATCGTGAATCTCTCCTTCCTCTGACGTCTTAACTGCAAAATACGGAGAATATTTGGTAGGGTAGACCAATTTGCCTCAAGCGTTAACTACACCAACATGTCAACTTGTCATGTGTTTCGTAGACTCCACCGCGCACCGTCGAATGAATTACCAAGACATAATTCCAGTGACAATAAAAATGATCGATGAAATCAAAATAGATCTTCTCTTTGTGAATATTCTCATTGATTGTTGTGGATACGAAATGGCAACATATCTTTCAGTCGATATCCCAACGGTCAAATGAATGGAAGCCAGTTGCGCTGAAATCATAGAATATTATGTAGGACAAATTATCCAACCTTGCCGGGGATAAATTATCCTTTTGCACTCACCCCAACTCCTGATGAAATCAAATACATAGAATAGACGTAGACTATATTGGATCATAGCACTATTAAAACTATAGCGGATTCCAACTACGACTATAGTACAATTGCACAAGAATTGTGTAATTAGAAATGTCGTGTCTGCAATTGCAAGGCCAAGCAAGAGTGTATTGAATGGAGATCTCATATTGTTGTGTCTCAACACAATAAATACTCCACAAGTTTCCAACTAATCCAAAAATACAATAATAAATAAAATCAATAATAGAATCAAGTATACAATAATTTGAACTACGGGCCAAACATTCTCGTGGTACCACGGGGTTATCGGCATTTTACCTTCAACTTCAGAAATTTAAATTATTTAATGCTACAACTGAGGAATATAAACGTAAGTTCAAAAGCTAAACTCAGACTACAAGTCTTACTATCCTAATTACTACTCAATGTAGAGTCAGGCTCAATTTAAACTGATTAAGAATTCAACAGCTACAATGCTGTTATAAGGGAACCACTTCGCATTTTTGGTCACCTCCTCCTTGCTTACTTTGCATTAGAGGCAAAAATATACGTGACCTTTACAGGTTATCAGCCGTTTCTTCCAACAGAATTTGAGCACATCTCGACTCACATTATACGAATTCTAAGTCGGAGGGTGGTCACCTGAAAATGACTGACACTTCAGGATGTTACCTTGTTAACTGAAATGAACTCCACAAGTCAAGTCTAAATTCTTATCGTATTTGGCATACATACGAGGAAGGTATAATTTATTATTACGCAATGATTAAAACAGTTAATACTGCATGCATTATTTCTTAATCACAAAATGGTCGCCAACTTTTTTGAACTTCTGCACCCGATAATGGCAGTAGAGGGACAGAGATTAATAAATTGTGCTTTCCCGCACAGCCCGAAGCCAAGAAACCCATGTGGTTACAGATATACACCACATTCAAATATATGTCTCTGGTTATATGTATTAGTGACAATTCTTAAATAACGGACACCACTTAATTAAGCCCGCTTGTGCTATAATACAAAGAGATGGTACACCCGTACGACGGGACAATTCCTACAACATCACATAGAATTTGTCCAGTGTATTTCAAAAGCGGCCACAGAGTTGGACTTCTCAAAGTGTAACCTTCATAAATGTTGTTCAAGAAATCAATGGCTACTAAAATCAAAAAGACGGACAAATTTCATTGCCTTGTTACTTTGGCGTAATTACTTCGCGGTATTTATCGGAAGTGTATTATATTTTATTAATACATGTATTGACTCGTAGTTTGGACAGGCTGTCAGTGTTGACTATTCTTCTTTATTAAGTTTAAAATTTTGGAATTCCTTGGGTGATTTAATCCGATAGAAGTTTGAGAGGAGACGAAGTTTCTAAATTCAATTGGCATTTCTGTTTTCTATTTAGTATGTACGAAATAAAATCAAATGTGCATTAAAAATTATCTGTGCTCATTTACTGTTTTATTTCATGTTCTTGTGATTTATTATTATGTATCAATTAGTTAAGGTGAATCTGAATCAGTGCATATTACATATTACAATTTATTTATTATTTTATTTAGCCGTTTATTTCAAATCAGAGAACTGCAAGAGATATCCGTCAATACAGAACCTGGTTCACAGACTCCATATGCTCCACTTCATATACTCCAATGTAACTACAAGGTGTTATTGACGCGAAAATACTTTTAATACCCGAATACTTAGATTATAGAAAACAAGCTGCATGTAATACGTGTCTCGAATGTCAGACAGAATCCATGCGTTTACTAAAATATGTGGAGTTACATTTCCATCCGAACGTAAACGATAATTAAAACCATACACGGTTCGTAAAGCATTTCTTTTTCCAAGACGAATTCTCCAATTTTGAAACAGGATATTTGCAATGGCACTTCCGACACAAAATGAAGTAATTTATTACTTACCAAATTGGACTGGAGCTCCCTATTTATATTCATAGCAACTTTATTACACAGAGTTAAACCTATGTATATGGCCAAATATGATTTATGTACAGGGCCTCCCAGGGAAGGTGTTCCATTGTTGAATATATTTTGGCAAGAAGTTATGCTATGGTCAGGTTGGAATTATTGATAAGATCTAAGAATTTATTTTATCAACTCAAAGTATCAATATAAATCAATGGGACAATGGGACCTTTAAGTTAATGGAGTTTACTTTGATGTGTCCAAAATTTAAACCTAATGTAACATATTTTCTGGTATCTACGCCAACATGCAATCAAACAATGAGGCGCTTTCTCTGGGACACCCTGTACATAATCATCCCAAAGAATAAGAATGACATTGATTTTTATTTTAGATGGGTACAAGGATTTAGATAGTCCCTCCACACTTATTAAACCCCTTCACATCAGCAAACAAGTGATCAATAAAATATTTCGAATCCGGATGTTCGCAATTTTATTGTAGGTGTTCTGATTTCGATTTAAACCAGCGGAGTTTAAATGACAGGGGAAAGGCTGTTCGTTGAAAATATTGTACTGTATGTAATATAATTTAAAATGTAATGTAACCGTGAATAAAGTATTTTTATTGTACGTAAGTACTAAAGCAATAATATTGCCATCTGATCTTTACGTCATATGATAATTGAAAATCAGTAATTGATTACAAGTGAGCTCCACTTAATTTTATTCCATATTCAATATTTTAATGGGACAAGATGGAATTCTTCATTTTGTCATTGTCGCATTTGTACGGTTAATTCATAAACCTATTGCTTCGAAAGCCTATTCAAACAATTCAAAGCCAAGTTCACGACTCACTATTAATACAAATCCATACCAATCTGAAATTATTAGAAATTGTTGAGAACCAAAGATATTGCGTAGTCGCGTCTGCAAATATTGCCGGACAGAGAATGTTTACATTACATTTTGTGAGAATTACACTTGCTAATTCCAATCTGCGTAAGAGAAGCTCCCGTTATGAAAGGTCACTGGACTCGAAATACGATAACTTATTTAATTTTAGCTATGGAAAAAAGTGAATACCAATTTATCAGGAATTTCATGACTATATAGTTGGGCCACGAGGACAACAAATTCTAATATTTCTTTCAATATACGCCATACCAAGTATTAATTTGTTTTTGCGTCAAATATTCCTATCCCACCATTGTAATGTTATCATCTATATTTAAACTTCTGTGCGTCATCACTTGCACTCACAATTACCACAGTAGTCATTCATAATATGAGTTTTAGCTTCAATTTTTGTGTATCCTTCCATCGATAATGCAAACAAATAGGGTCAGGTGTATGCTAATAATAATATGCCGCGGTGTCACAATACGCCCAATAATTAAAGCGGGTCGTGGTTAGACCTTCATTGGGCTGGTACCCTAGCAAGAATCATTTAAAAAAACTTAAATAAATTATGTTCCGTGCGCAAATCCAAGGAAAACGAAATTTTAATCCATCATTTGTAACAAAAATTGCAATTGATTCTGGCGGTGCAGATTTTCGGCTTATTTGAAGGGAGGCGTTCTCTCCGGAACACCATGCAAATTGGATATCTTATCTACTATTTACGTTCCGGAAACATAGATTAATGTGCGTTTAATGAGAAAGTCGTGTTTTTCCATTCATATTTCAGTAATCGATCAGTAATATTTGCATATCAACTTACATGTGGTACTTTGACATTCACCTTTCTCTGATTCTGACCAAAGTTCGTGTCGTGTTGCGAAATTGACCTTACCTTCCCAAGTTCGTTCCCTGAACAATGACTGACATAACGGATTAGGTGCGTTACCTGAAATAGTACTCGTGTTAACGATTCCCAATCAATTTCTTGTGTTTTGTCAATTTCTCCTGGCAGAAATATATATTCAATAACATAAAATAAACAAATGCGTGGTGAAAAATTGCTTTCTGACTTTGGGTTTTTTTTATTTCAACATAAGGATGGACCCCTATAAATTTTTGCCTCCCCCCCTCCCCCAACCCTTCTGCCCAATCTGGTGCAGTCGCGGATTTTAGATGTCAATTTTGTAATACCGACACGAAAAAGCGGATTTTTGAACGGATAATCAACTGAAACACACAACAAAAATAATTTCTTCCAGAATTCCGTCGATGCTATCACTTTTGCGGCTGGATAACTTGATAGTTTATTTCATCTGATTCATCATGTCTGCAACATATCCCTGTAGTACTTTATGAGATATTCATCTAGGAGAGATTTGTCAGTCGGACGAGGAAATAGCCGTACGCGGAAAATGGGAGCAATAATTTTAACTTGAAACAAGAAACACTGTGTGATTTTCTTCATGATTTGTGTATATGAATTATTAATTGAATTTGTTAAATGTAGTCATGTCATTGCCGTTATTACGCTTTCCGGAGTGAAACACAAAACATTTCTATGAGTCACGTTCTGGCGTCATCGGCTAAATTGTCATTTTGTAGATAATTAGATTTGCCTCAAATACGGAAATATCTTTGACACAAATTGAGGGAGCATACAGGGCGTATACGATACTTCATAGAGACCGATAAACTAAATCGACGAAATTAGATAATTGGAGTTCCATGTATGTATTAAATGTCCGTGTTTTTTAGCCTTCGCCAGTTCAGCCATGAATTTTAATATTGGGGAAGGAAAAGGACTCGACCACAGCACAGGGTGTTTCATAGATTAGTTGTCACAGAGTATCCCATAAGTTTTTAAGTGTTTTTTTTTGGAAAACAGTGAGATATGCATTTTAAGGAGTAGACTTGGAAATGGTATTCGGGGAACATTAAGGTTTACATTTTATGAAGTACGCTTTGAATTGTTTGTCTTTAAAGTGGGAATAGACTCGCAAGGAAAGGGCGTTCATATCCATAGGTTGCCTAGCAACCAAATACAGACTTAGAAATGTCGCTAAACGATTATGGTGTTTATTAGGAGTGAAGGATTGTTGATGATTGTTTTCTATCGGATCAACACTTTTATTTGTTCCCTATACTGCTCGAGATACCGGTCCGAACGGGAAGGCTTCCTTGCTAGTTTGAAATAAACAAGAGGAAAATGTATTACTCTCGTGATAGACCTTCCTTCATTAATTCTCATGGATTTTGAGTACGAGTTTATTTGTAATCACTGCAGGGCAGGTCATGTAGAGAGTTTTATCCTTCAAAAACACTTTAGTCACATGGGAATTAAGCAGTGGAATTTGTTTTGTTCGGAACTCGGATAATTTTTGTTTATTTCAATTGTGGATTTCTCGACTGTCCTAATCCGAACTTGTATGACTAGGTATGCGTTATTAACTTATGAGTCATTAGTCATGCTGACACTTCAAATAAAGGAGAATCCCTAAACGCTGGAATACAAGGGATTTCTGTTCATATTATTACCGTTCTGTACTCCTTAGTTCAAAATTTTTCCAAGGTTTTCCGAGGTTGATTTGTGTACTACAAATTTGCAGCCTGTGCTGAAATGACATGATACCTGAGAGATATTACAGCTGACACTCTCGATGCGTCATACCTCATTCGTAACCTGCATTTTTTATTATAACAGATCCAGTCCATCGACTCAATTACTAATATAGCGTAATAAATGTACAGTATTTATGATCTATTACTTTCCACAGAATTGCGAAGTTTTTATTACAATGCACTGCTTATTCTGTGGCATTGAGTATTGAGTCATGGTTTATGTGAATAACGACATCGGTGTTCAGTTTCAAGCTTCGTACATATAATAAATCCAGAGAGCTTATCTCATGTAAATAAGGTGAAAACTCGATCGGAGGGAGAGTCGTGGTAGAGAAAGTATGAATGCCTGCGAGTCAGAAATTTCTGTTACGAGAAGAACTACATAGATGGGCAAAATACTCGGAAAAGTATTTTGAAATACAAAATACTAAATACTCAATTTTTTCGGCTCAAAATAC
>JAQGCA010002864.1:0-12957 GCA_034698945.1 Protaphorura quadriocellata | reverse complement strand
GCGAAGTCTGTGACAAGACCCAAAGGGTGAAAGTAACCGGACTTTAAACTCTCAATATTTATTTATTTATTTATTTAAATTTTAATTAAACACCCGGGCGTCTAATCGGTCATTTACGGTAGTTTATGTTGCCGGAAATGAATGATACGCGGAGGCATGGCAATATCAAATGAACATTGGGTTAAAATTGCCAAACATACGAGATGTAGTGACGTTTGTAATGTTTTCCCCCAGAGAAATTATTTGTTCACTCTCTGGTAATAACAGAAAACAGATAGTGCTATGCTGGTAGTAGCCAGCACTCAAAAAGAGCAATCAACTGTACATGCGAAAAACTTTCATATTTTATTATTTTGAGCATACTAAATAGGAAACTGCGCCACGTTAATCGGAGATCTGGCCCATGTTCAACTGGGCTGCCTTTTTTTTATATATATATTGTAGCCCTGGGCGTGCTGAACAACTTTTGTGAAGGTCTTATCCGCCTAAGGTGGCATGGTTTAGCTGTCAGAAATACATGCCGGTACATGGACATAGGACAAAACTTAGTGACAGAAATCAAAGATTTAAAATTTCATAACTTCCCATCAAACATGAACCAACCTTATAATGAGGACTGTTTATGAAAGTTACAATGTCCACCCACTTTAACGGATTTCCACAACGTTTAACCACATTTTTAGTGAAAGCTGCGTTGAGATGCAGCCAATTTGTCCACAGTCTTTTCTTGTCGCACCTCTATAATGGGACCAGTGCCCTGTTACCTCTTTTTAACCTCTCCAGTACGTCCACTCATGTGTCTTCAAAATGTTGTACGGACTGATTGCCAGTTTGACAGCCAGGAGGCGTTTTTGGTTTTCTTGTTCCCTATCGTGAGGGTTTGATCTCTTGGGCAGACAACATCAAAATCGATTTCCTGGAAGATTCTCCCCTACTAGGGCAGTTGTTCAAATTGAAAGCCAAAACATGTTTCACGAAAACCACTCAGTTTTTTTTAGTGCAGACCTTATATGAATATGACCCACAATTAATGAAACCGTTTCATTTAAAAAAGATAATTAAAGTTGAGTCATTTGTAGCATACAGGTGGATGGCAGGAAGTCGGATCAATACATTTTTAAGGACGTTGAGGGTTTGAACCACTATGCAGGTAGTGCATTATTGACTAGTACGCTTGCACCGATCCCGTTTCTCTCACCTTGAGTTTGTTCCTGCTGTTAGGAGAACCTGAAGGTACCCCAGGTCAAGTCATACTGCACAATAAATATGGGATTGGATGACCAATTCTTTCGTGCAGATGAGAACTCCAACTAGTGAGTATTTTCTTATAATTGACTAAAATATTGTGTAAACCAAATAACAGGAAAATATCATCATCCATGGAAAACTACGGGATGAGGTTTGACGATGTGAATTTCAATTAGTACTGGAGATTATTTATTTAATTTTAAGATTGTGTAAAATTTTTGCGAATACATCGCTACTACCGATATTTTCAGAGCGCAAGATTTTGCAGTGTCTGGAAGTCCACAACCTGTTGAGTCCGAATGAATGACCTTCTCGTACTCGGATTTAATATTGACAGTACGGAATATCATGCCATGGAAGATGGAATTAGATCAGGTCAGGTTAGTAGGTCTTCTTTTTGCACGGATCAATAAAATGTTAGCCCAGTCCCGGTTTCCCCGAAATTCGGATTTCAGACACGACACACAACATACGTAAGACACTAGACACGAGATTGTAGTCTAGTTTAAGACATCTGCAGTCCTAGTTCTAGTCTTAGCTCCGGATCACCTGTACCTCCATTCAAAATTAAAATCAACCATTTCTTGTTATTGTTCTTGGACTGGAAAACTAATTAAGAGAGAGTCAGACCTTGAGATTTGAGTTGTTTGTAAGTACACAGTCATACCTTGATCCCAATCGACCGCACCTCCGTTGTTATTCAATTCCACTCTAATTAACACATTTTCACTAACAATCCGACAAAGGACAGTATTCGGGTGACAAATAGACAGGGCGATCATAATTAGTTATTCTAGAAGTGCTTTAGTCTCTGAGTGTAAAGTTTTCAGTAGTAGTTATTACCACTTGCGCTAAACCATCTAAGAATACATTACCGGTTTTGGGCCACAGCCGGCGGTGGGATTTTTTATTTTTATTTATTTATTTATTCAATCGTAACACAACTTTCCAAAAAGATGGGTCCTTACGCCATGAGTTGTCTATAACATGAAGACAGTAATTAGTAAAGGTCAACATTTCCAAATCAGATCATTCTTTGACCATCCTAAGAGTCGGAAATCGAAAACAAAAATTCTAATGCAGGATTAGAGAACCAAAGATTTCCTTGTCAGTTGGCCGAAAAATTCCCAAGCATATGTATTGTGCAACGGATTTGTAGAGGGTTAATGTCCGACAATTTTAATGCACTTAAACCTTTAATGAATTAACTCATTAACTTATCATATTATGTTGTCAAAAAAAGTGCCGGGTTATAGTAATTTTCCCTTCCAATTTTTTTCAATTATTATGTTCTACATTTTAACCCGTCGTGATATGATCATGACAAGGGAAATTTCCAACGTGCAAATACTCGTCCTTGTTCTTACAATATGTCGGATCAGAAATTTGTTCGTATTTTACAGGAAATTTTGACAAAATTGATAGACCAGAATAAAACTTTCTAAATCGATGCACCTGATTTATAGCATTGTTACATCCTTTTGGCTATTTGCAAAATGGTAGAATCTGACTTACAATAGGGTTAGAATTGCAGCAGAAAAGATTTTGCAGTAAAGTATTTGTACCCCGTCGAAGCGGTCACCTCGTTGGAGCGACCACGCTTTTTTATTAACTGAAACTCCATTGCTACTAAAAGTATGTGAAAATTTCTATTTGTAACGTAAATTTAAAAGAATTCCCGACTAAGTGCATGTTCTCTCTAATCACAGTACAGTGGAAAAACCATCGTTCTCTAGACACAGAGGGTACAGATAATCTACAGGGTAGTTCATAATTTATTTACTATATAGAATGTCCAGACCTAGGATCGAACCCGGTACCACTGACATTGTAGAATGGACACGCTCGACCACTACGCTGTCTTCTTTTCTTTGTCTATCTTTAAAGTTACCACAAGTTTAGTTACGGCACGTAACTAAACTTGTGGTAACTTTAAAGATTCTTCTCTCCATAATTGCATTGGAGTTCGTTTTCTAGAACTCCGGGTACATTCCGTAGGCGAAATGAAAAGCTACAAGTAATTTAGTGATGTTTGACCCCGGTTCACAATCTGTCAACCTCTGTGTGAATATTTATGGAAATAAACAGACGTCATGATTTAGGGCCACCCTGTAGTAAGACCTTCAATTTAATTAGTTCCTACTTGGGTACATACAATGTCGGTAAAACCTTGGTGCTTCGGAAGTTCCCCTGTCATTTGAGCTTGACCTGAGGTTCAGATTTGACAAGGTAATGTGGAAAACTACAGGAAATGAAACCTGGACAGATTTAGTTGACTTGGTGTTTTCAAAAGCCGTGAATGAAGAAGTGAGATGAAAATGTTTAAAATTAGAAGAAGAAGGATGGAAAGAGTTATGTAAGAAGGACAAGAGCAAAAGTTTATCTCGGAAGAAATGTTTATTGCGTCAGTCCACTCATCATGTCATAAGTTAAACCATACTTCTCCTAATCAATCAATTATTGTGAAATTTAAATGTCAATTTTTTTAGGATATTACTTGATACATGATGTGTGAGAAGAATTATTAGTGCGTGGAATTTGTGAGACCGTGAAGTCCTGTCTGGTGACGTTCGTAATTAAATGTGATCAGTGAATGTGACTGTGATTGACCTGAGAATTAGTTTGGATTAAAAAATATTTGAATTCTACCAAATATGATTTGTTCGGGTTTACTCCGAACAAATGAAGCCTTTATGGCGTTCAAGAAAATGAAATTGTTGAGTTCATCCAAAAGATTTCTCTCACTTACGAGGATATCTCCAGCTGCGGTAAGTTCCACATTCATTGTGCGTATTACGCGTATGTGTAATGTTGATTTGGATGGACTAATTAACTACCAAAAGAAACCTAACTAAAGTTACGAAGATTTTAATTGCGTGTTATTATTAATCATTCAAATATTCGAAGCAAGAATTCTCTAAGACATTTGACGCGTGACCCTAGAATTTTTTGAATTGGCTAATTAATAAAAATCAAAGTTAAAATGACACAGATTTTAAATAATAGTCATTCTAATCATTCAAATTATTACAAGAAACAGGAATTGATTATTCATTGAGAAATTAAGATTTGACTATTACTGAAACCGCCCAGTCCAAAAAAATGTTTCATTGTTTTTACTTTTTGCGACAGGTATTTTGTATCTCCGCCCGTCTAATTTTATTTTTGAAGTTAGTTGACAAAATATCGATGATCTAAAAAATTTCAGGCAGGCAATATAATAATCTGACTACATTTCCACATTTTAAAAAAATATCGCCATTTGTACAAGTCGACGCATGGCATAAAATTTATTTATTTGTGAACATTTCGGGTCATTGTGAAATACACAAATAGAGTTAATAGAGGTTATGATTTTGACCGTGATTATTTGCCAACCAAGTTACCGTGCCAAAACGTAATGACGTCGGCCCTAAAGAACATTCGGGATAGGTTTAAATCATGGGTTGGATACTACGTGTATAATTACAAACGCGTAAATAGAATCTGGAATTCTCACATCTCATAATACAGGGCGCGCCGTTGGAAGTCATCCATGCTTACACTAGGCTTTCTTATTAGAACTCAAATTGAACTGTCACGATTAAGATCGTATTTGGTGAAAGGAAACAAAAGTGTTTCCGTATTAATTATCACGGTTTAAAAAAAAATGAAAAACCGAATCCACTGTAAATTTTAATTTATTTCTCCGCACCTATTCACAGATTGGTTGTCCTGAATTTGGATTTGACTATAAATACGCAGTTTTCATTTTTAGTAATTGCTCGTATATGATGAAGAAAATCAAATACTCCAGGTTTGAATTATTTTGGTCAAAGCACTCAATAGGCATTCTAAAGAGAATTTAACTTCGGTGGGGAGAAAAAACTTCAAGGTGACCCACCCTGTATATGTAAGTTAACAGAATTGATCCAACAGTCCGAAAAATTGAAATGTGAAGTCAGAAAATATTGGTAGATCAAATTTATTAGCCTTTGTATTATCGGTTTCTGCATAGCCTTGTCCTTGACTTATGAACTGAACTTTACATTAACGAACCCAAAATCCTGGCGTACATACAAAATTATCGTGTCTAGTTGGATTTATTTGATTTAATCCGTCTCATAATTATTACACATTACATTCGCGTTCATTGAATCTGTAACCCTAGTTTTGGTGGGTCTTTCTATTTTGGCCTTGTAAAATTTACTAGAAGGTCGTTCATAACCTTGCCAGATAAAAGTGAGGTATGTGTAGAGCAAGAATTTGCAGAAAATTTTATACGGAATTTTAATTCAGTTCTTCTTTTATTCTGGTAGAGTCACGTCTCAAAAAATAAAATTATGGATTCAAACTCATTCAATGACATTTAGTGATAGTAATTAATGCCATTTCAGGATAGGTTGACAAATAATCAAACTTACCTATCTCTCCTGGGTAAATTAATGATGTGTCTCTCCTGGGTTAAGTTTATTTAACTTCAAACTTTGTCCAATCCACTTACTTGATTTACAAGAATAGATCATTACGGACATTATTTAATTTTCTACAAAATGTATGAAATGTATAAATCAAAGTTCTCATACTTTCACCAGTTTCTCCATGGAGAAAGCTTCGAAAATGTGAAATACATTGTGTCTTCCGTATTTTCTCAAAACCTCTAATTTGGGATATCAGGCAACTAGTTATGAACTACTCTGTTTAGAATCATTCAGTGGTTTAAATTTATGTTCACTTTTCCAGACACAAAGTGTAACATAATTCATCTCTGACTCACACAATACAGTTATTAAACATAAACATTCTGTATGAAATGTATTACGACACCAACACTTAATTGACATGGCCAATGGCCGAATCAAACACCTTCGTTTTTCACGCAATTGTCGAAATTATACAGGGGTTTCGTGTTAAAAAGAATGAAATGTATTGAGTGTGGGAATTCCCGCACTTCTTACACGACAAATTTTAGTTGACTGTGACATACATTTTTGTAATCACGCCAAAAAATGACCAAATAATTGACTATTCTTTACCGTGATTGTCAATTACTGTCTAGCCTAGACTACATGACCAGTGGCGGTTCCAGGAAGTTTTTAGCTATAGGCAGGCCGTGATGATGTGCCTCCGATATAGGCAAATATATATGACCTGCGGACCTGCCATGCAGGCCCAGCTAAATAGTATACATAGCCTTATATCAGCTATAGGCAGCTGCCTACTTTGCCTATGGCTAGAACCGCCACTGTACATGACAACCTTACAGGAATGAGGTGGCCAAAAACGTTGCATCGGCGGATTTTGTTAAAAAAGAATATTTTGGACGTGTGTTAGTTGACACACCGTTCAAAAATTCATCTTCTAAAGATCACTCCATGCCCATTCTCACTTAAACGATCGTCAGTGCCGCTACGAGCGACGTAATTTAAATCGGACTGGATTTGTCGATCCTTTATAAGATTCTCTACAAAATGCATGTCTCAGGTTTTCACTGACTCTCTCAAATTGGTCTGCAGGAAGGAGGACAAGAAGTTATTTTCCGCCCTGTATATTAAAAAAAATGCAATAGAAAGTGTCCTTAAACTGTGATATGCTATTGTTGGGCAGTGACTTACTTATCATATTATAATATTTTGTAGTCATCGGCTATTTGAACTATGGGAAATTTTGGACTTATAAAAACTTCAGTAGTGCTTGCGAAATATGTATATGAAAACATTAGAAGATTTCAAACAGAGTAATATTGGAGATTACAAAATAATTTCTTAATTTCAGTAGTGATTTTGAAATTTATCAATCGTAACAAGTTTTGGTTTATGGAAATTACAACATTGTGTTTCAATGTCCGTAATATTTCCAATAAAACTCCAGAGACTTTACGTTTTCGCTGGAGATTCTGAAAATTTGTAATCGTAGCAAGTTTCGTCCTGTTGATAGTTACAGAATTTCGTTTCAATTTCGATATGAAATGACCAACAGGATTTCCATTTCACATTTCCTATGCTACTCCGAGCATTTCATTTCGTAATTTTGTTCCTACGCGTTAGAACTTACAAAAAAATTTCAAAACGAATGAAATTTTGAGCGCTAGGAGCTTAGCGTTTTCCATTCTCGAACTTTATCAGTTTACGAGCGTTCCAAGAGTGTGGACGTATGGAAGTGTTCAGCAATTTACAAAGTGTAAAAAGTTAACAAACAACAAAGGAAATGCAATAAAAATTCTCCTGCTAATCACAATGGTAAGTGTCCTATTCTAATTAATTCCTTAATTTTTTAAAACTGAAGTTCAAAATTATTTAATTACTTTTTTGAAATAACAATTGTGGAAAGGCGGAGAAAGACGTCCCTACTCGAATTCCACGCTCTGCGTTGTGGACTTGTGAAAATAATCATCACCACAATCTCTTGAATGGCCTGGATTGTCCAGAATGCAAATGCGAATTAAAATATCCGCCAGGAGCAGTTATTCCTCCTCCAAGCGTCATCCGTCAGTCGATTCCTCGAAGGGTACGCCCTGCGACTACGAGGGTCGTAGCTGAACCTAACCTTGAGCGTGGTCGCTCTGACCAGGGCAAACCTAAGAGTGATCGTCCGCGTCCGGTGGAAAGAAAAGATAATGGCAATGACGGAAACCCCTCAGCACAGCCAGCTCGAGATCCAAAAATGAAAAACACGGTTCCAAAGTCACAAAAGGTCAGTTTCTATTACCGACAATAATTTTGGTTATATTTTCATATTTTTATTTCAGTTCTTGAATCTTGAATATTTAATTTTCGTTATTTCGTTATCTAATTCTTTCCTGATTTTGTTTATTTTATTTTCCGTATTTTTGTAGTATTTGATTTTCCGAATGCGTCTATTTTATTATGTTTTGAATTTGTCCATCTGATTTATTTTGACTTCGTTATTGAATTCTTTATGTAATTATTAGATTTTTAATATTTCATTCCCTGAGTTCGTTTTATTGTTTTATTTAGATTTAAACGTTAGAGTAAACCGGGCTAAATTTCCGCACTCAAGGGAAGGCCCAGTAATCCAAATGAATGGAGCATCCGATGCCGGGCATCGCTCTGGGAACATTTAGCCCGGTTTATCATAGTTGTATTTATTCCTAAGATGTTTTATTTGAAACTGTGCTAGCAGTCATTTTTACCGATGACTATTCGAACCATTAACTGCATTTATTATTGTAATCTAAACGTGTAGACGGTAAAACCGGATTGGGGACCTGAGTTTTACGAATGGCGAAGCGCAGGTCGAATGATGGACGATTCACGCGCCTTTGGACTCACACGATGCTCCGCGAACCATTATTTCCATTTCAGCTACGGTTCCTGTAATTTGTGTGGTCGACCAGCAGTTGACGATGAAATCTTTTCAGTTCCAGCTGGGATAAGGCCAGTATCACCATCGCCATTACCAGATTTCAATCGATTCTCTGTTTCGTCGGCGCCCCGTAATTCGGACGACTTGGATGATTACGGTCTGACCAAATGTAAGGAAGGCCATCTTTACCATAAGTCTTGGAAGGCTTGTCACTATTGCGCCAATGCTCAGGGACCAATTTGGGAACCTGAGCCTGCCTTTGAGCCTGAGCCTCTGGTCAACATCGAAAAGACTTACTTCAATCCATTTCAGAGGGCCAAGGATGGTGAGAAGCAATTGACGTCCAGTATCAGAGCAACGGGGTGGCGACCAGGACCGACAAAATATCAACCTACGGTTTTCAAGAAGTCTCAAAAAGAAGGTGGTCCTGGAAATTGGAGGCAAGGTGGCTCTAAATATTACTACACTTCTAGAGGTCATCAGCCTACACCAAGTGTCTCCGGAGGTAGCCACACCTTCAGTGGTCACTCGCCTATACAAGGTAGCTCTGGAATAACCACACCCTCTACTGATCCCCAGCCAACACGAAGTAGCTCAAAGTCCACAGGTCATAAAAAGTCCACGGAGGAGGAGTCAGTAAAGTCTGAATCTGGACAAAATACTGACATCCAACCCGCTGGAAATACAAGTGGATCGGAACTACACAGATCAGTACCAAAACCACGGCGCGAGGCAGAGAAGTGAAGACTGGACGAAACTGTACAGACTGGATTAATTTAAAGAACTTTTTATCCATCTGTCATTACTAATTAACTCTAATATAATGTGTTTTATTAATTAATGAACTAATTTGAATAAAACATTAAAAATATATTTTATTTCTATTTGGAAGTGGAATTTCTGGTACTCATTGTGAAATTGGGGTTTAGAAAATAGCGAGCCGAAATATTTCGGATCTTATTTCATGTCCTTTTATCCCGGTGTACTAATTCTATGAGTAATTTGTTGGCCATGCAGATTCAGAATTTAATATTTTTTTTAAATTTTGGCATCGAACAGGCAAGACTAGATGTGCGTGGAAAAACAATTGCGATTCGGAGGGAGGAGCAATCGGTATGGGAGAGAAGAGCTCCACTAGCTCCAGCCAATGTAAGGAAACTAGTCCGTCAAGGTGTCCGCGTCTTGGTGCAACCCAGCAATCGGAGGGCGTATCCCATGCAATCCTATGCGGCATCTGGTGGGATTGTCCAAGAAGACATTTCAGAGGCTGATGTCATTGTTGGCGTGAAACAAGTTCCAATTGACTCCTTGATCAGGTCAAAAACATACTGCTTCTTCTCCCACACCATCAAGGCTCAAGAAACAAATATGCCATTGCTGGACGCTATTCTGGAGAAGGTTAGTAATGTACAGGGTGTGCCAAAATGATCTAGACCTATTTGATTTAAACAAAAATTGCCAAGAAGGAGGTTCATATGACATTCGGCCAAGGAATGACATGAAATAAGTGTAGATATTTTTGACACAACCTGTATATCTTCAAGCACATTTATAGATTTCATCATATTTACTTAAACATTTTGAACGTGTAGAATATAAGACTTCTGGACTACGAGAGACTGTGTGACGACAGCGGTCAACGACTGGTGGCCTTTGGAAAATATGCTGGTGTGGCTGGGATGGTCAATATTTTACATGGTCTTGGACTTCGACTCCTTGCCTTGGGTCACCACACTCCCTTCATGGTAAGAGTGACAACCGATCTTTAGGAAATAGAACAAAAGTACATAATAAGTGTATGATATTTTAGCATATCGGTCCAGCTCACAATTACCGTAACTCAGGGATGGCACGTCAAGCCATTCGAGACGCAGGGTATGAGGTCTCCTTAGGAATGATGCCAAAGTCAATTGGTCCACTCACAGTTGTATTCACTGGATCTGGGAATGTAAGCCAAGGAGCTCAAGAAGTATTCCAGGAGTTACCTTACGAGTACGTCTCTCCAGATATCCTCCACAAAGTTGCAGAGCACGGTGGTAAGGTCAAAACTAGTATAAAGTGGCGATTCCATATGGCCGCTCATGGCTTGCAATCATCTGCAGTAAACCTTGCAATAGAAACTAAGCACTACTGCAGGGCTGCGAAATGCCGGTCCACCTGCAAATTAGTGCCTAGAGCTAATTGCAAAGCGGTTGTAAAAGACTTGTGCCATGTGGATTCGCCACTTAAAATAGAAGGTTTATGCTAAGTGTTAGTGAGATAATATGATTAATTTGTTCCAAGCAGCTATGAATAAAATATATGCGTGCGAAGTGAGTCGTCACGATCATCTAAGACACCGAGAGACAGGGAAATACAATGCCCGGGACTACGAGAACAACCCACAGGACTACATTTCGATTTTCTCAAAGAAAATTGCTCCGTTCGCTTCAATTATTGTGAACGGGATTTACTGGGCTGTCAATAGTCCAAAGGTAACCAGAAATATGCAACATTCTCTCGTTTCTCCACTGGAATTTTTCAATACTTAAGGGGGTACCTTCCTTATGCGAAATGAAAGAATTCAGTCGCAGGATAATTTCTGTGATAATTTCAGCTCCTGACAATCCCAGATGCCAAGTATTTACTCCAACCAGCAGCTACTCCGTGGATATCTGAAGAGTCGAAACCTGGGTCACCGACCCTTCCTCACCGAATGTTGGCCATTTGTGATATTAGTGCAGACCCTGGTGGCTCAATTGAATTTATGAATGAATGCACGACGATTGACACTCCATTCTGTCTCTACGACGCAGACCGGAACAAAGACATTAGCAGTTTCAAAGGACCAGGAGTTCTCGTTTGCTCAATTGACAACATGCCAACGCAGTTACCTCGAGAGAGTACGGACTTTTTTGGAGACTTACTTTTACCTTACATCCCGGACATTTTACAGTCAGATGCCAATGTTCCGTTCGAGGAACATAATTTCAGTAGTTCAGTCCAAGGGGTATGTTCAAATTTCAATTTAATAATTGGTCTGGATTTTAAAATTAATACTTTTATTTGGCAGGCAATCATAACTAGTAACGGGAAATTGACGCCCAACTTTGAATACATCACAGAACTTCGACAATTGAACAGGTAATGGATGTTTCTATATAGGACGGTAACCGTGCAGGAAATCCGCACAGATTACAAAATGTACATCTCACTATATCTTCATAACACCGCATGGTTACGAAGTACAGTTAAATTTCTATGAATCGGAACCAATTAAAACAAATACACGTCAGCTAATTCGGTTATTCTATTCAGGTTGGGAATTTTAGACTAAACTGTTGTCAATATTCGGCAAGTGGCAAGTCGATTGACCAATTTAAACACCGTATTTAAGGAATTATAACGACATTCCTGTATTGTCTAAATGAATGTTTTTGATGTTAAATGCATTCATTTAATGGTTTAAAAGGCCCAAACATGCCAGGGCTTTTTTTGGGAAGTCCTTCTAATTCGGTAAATACTGTCTGATATACCATTTCGCCAGCTTTTATTTTTTTACTGACGGCATTCACCTTGCAGATGTTTGTTTGTGCTAGTCCGTCTTAAGTTTGACGTATGACCTGTCAGGCCTAGGTCAATTGATTGTAAGATATCAGCGGTTTACTTGTTTCATAGTGACTCTCGACATCGCTACACATTTTGAACTTTATGACCTTAGTTTACATGGCAATAATGATTTTGCTATGTAATGATCCAAGATAGATTTCTTTTTATGTCAATCACTCTGTCAATCAATTATTGGCTGATAATCAATTTCTGATAGATTTCTTTAGACTCATATATTAAGAACATGGTGATTTAGACTACATAGTATTTACAGTTATTAGACCATGCACTGGCTATATTTTACTAATTTGTTTATTTCAGATCCCGTCATAAGGTCGGTGTCCAACCTGACATTCAAACCAAAAATATATTGGTTTTGGGAGCTGGCTATGTAAGTGCACCCCTTGTGGAATACCTCAACCGCCAATCAAATTTCACGGTTACAGTTGGTAAGGATATAATGTATCCGTTTAATCTATTTCCCGAACTACTAGTAAGTCGTAGCCATCCTAGGAATAATAATAATGGTGGACCAGTCCCACATTATAATCCCTGACCGGCCCCCATTAGTCCAGGACTAATAGTAGTCACGTCCTAAGGCATATCTATAGCACTGATATTTGGAACACCCTTAGCTTTTAAGGCGCAGCGACATGTTCGTTCACGTTAGAGGTCAATGAACCTGAGAATACTAGAAATTATCATCCAGTCGGATTGAGTTTGTTAGCTCGATCATGCAATTCTGAACAAAGTGTAAGTCGAAAATTCCAGAAATATCATATTTTAAATGATGATATGAATTTTTTAGAAAACGAT
>JAQGCA010002863.1:0-12958 GCA_034698945.1 Protaphorura quadriocellata | reverse complement strand
AATAAATTGCACCTGATTACATTGGTCGAAAAATGACTGTTTTTCGACCAGCGTTGTTATCGTTGTTTACATCGACTCAACCCGACTCCTACTAAAATGAATTAGCTTGTTTTAGTCTCCTTGGGTAAAGCGTCGGACTTTTTTTATTCCATATAGACCCCCGGGTCAATTCCTCGACGGTCTCGCAGCTTCTCTGGAAGTTTTACCTTTAACATATAATATTTTTCAGACAGAGTCAGTTCATCTTATAAAGGAAACAATTGGACAAGGAATCATGAGCAAGAGTTACGTTTCATGTCACGAAGAGGATGTCCGGGGTTTTGAGCAACGTTACCTACAATACTAGGAACAATAATGATAGACTCGTATTATTCCTTTATTCTGCAGACATTTTTTCGTGCATTATTGCGCTGGATGAATTTATTTTCCGTAGTATTCGTGAGAGTCAGACGTGAAAATAAATAGTCTCGTAGCCAAATGGACTTGATTCAAACTGCCACGCAGCTGGACCGCAATACCCCATCATCGAGTCATTACATTTTAATATGTTGAAATCCAGAGATGTAGCACGAGAACAATTCATTCTAAACAAATAAATGCTAGAACTACTACGGAACAAAGAAAATACAATGGAACAGCTGCCATTAAAAGGAAGCATCGGCAAAAAAGACATTATTTTATGCCAATGACATGGATTCCATTTGTGCCGATGAAAGGCATCCCCCGTTCTTCATGGTCATGCGTTGCTATTCAAAATGGAAGAGAGAAATCCGAAAACTAATTATTGAATTATTCAAATTAGTGGAAGACAAAAAAGCACTCTTACGTATGATCAAAATTGAATATCGTAAGCGATTTTTTTTCAAATTCTTTAACACATGATTCTTCTAATTCTTTCATATTGAATTTAGGTGTCAAATTGTTTGTAAATGAATTCTTTATATAAAACCCAATTGTACGGATGGAATGAGTGGGAAAGGGGACGTTATATGACGCGGTCGTTTGTCATTGGTTAATGACGTCAACGTTCGTTGATGAAATGGTCGATAGAGTTCGAGTTGTGTATGGGATTGGGTTTGAGGGAGTTCATTATTTCCCCGTCCATTCTGTCATGTGTTACGTGCCTTCAATGTGTACGAGGGACTCCTACTCTCAAAAGCGCAAGCAGCACGGTATCGTGTATATATGGTATATATATGGTATATATGGTATCGTGTGATGAAAAGGGTCATAGATGGCGCGAGAGCACTATGAGCAAGAGTTCGGAATAGCGAGCTCGAGTTAATCTATGTATAACTGTAATGGTAATGCAACTTAACACATAAATAAACCAGAATAAATAAATAAGTGTGTGGATTAAATTCATTCAACGTAATTCCGGTAATTTTAACTATCGATGTTGTGACTTGTCAGAAAAAAGTATGGACTAACATTACTAACCATAACGATGTAGCGGTAAACGCATAATTGAAGAGGGTATGAATATTTCTTGGTGTCGTTCTTCCATTTCGACTGGTCTTGCTGCTGAAGAATGCATTCCTACCCCGATAAAGAATGTCTATCATTTTAATCCGAATCGAATGTGCCTCACAATAAAAAATTACTTAAGTGTAGTTGGTAAAAAAAGTTACGGATGGTTCCGTACTAGGGGTATGAATGCTTCTTTGACACACCGTAGCAGACCAGAGGCTGTCGGGTGGCATTAGAAAAACCCCAAATTCACAATGACTTGGAGAGGATAAATGCTCACATTTTTTGAAGCCGATTGGGATACAAATTCAGGGTGTCATTGATCTGGTGAGATAATTTTCATTATTGTACTGTCTGAAAATACTGAAAACATAAACCACCGGTCCAATATTCCATGACTCTCGGCCTAAATACCAATTTTAAATAAAAAATTATCTTGGGCCAAATAACAACCCCAAATATCTATGAATAAAGCCCTTCAAAAAATAACTCTATCGTGAGTGCTCCAATTCAGAATTTATATTTAAATGTAGAGCATCGGAATTATTAATTCGAAAATGAGGTTCTAGGTCTAGACAGATTGCGAGTAGCAGGACATGGTTCGTCTATTCCGTTTTATTACGTTGTAAAGAAATTACAGGAGACCGTAGTAAACATTTAGAATCATTAATTTTGTCCGTGTCTTGTTGAATAAAGGATGAGTGGAATATTTGTCTACATCGGTATGTAACGGCAATCGATCCGATCAACCACGGAACATTTGACACAAATAACTTTCATCAACCGAATCGAACAAAGCACAAGCAGTCCAGTTCGTACAGACTTTCATTTTATTTCAAAATGATCACCCCGTTAATCCTCACAATAATAATTTCTTCTATAAAATGTTGTTGCTACTTAAAAATCTTTCCTTACTACTGGGATAACAAGTCTCAAAGACTTGTAAATTCTAATCTGCCTGGACTCTTGGGTTGGATTTGTGTTAATCTTATTCTTCTGGTTCACATGACATTCCTCTTTTACACACTTCATAATATCGTATCAAAAAAGGAACCTGTTGTTGTCATTTCGGTGCACATGTTCGCAATGGTCTGCTATTCGTTTACAGTAGTGTTTCAATTTGTGGTAATCTTTAATCGTAAAGAATTGCCTGGTTTCATTCACAAATACTTAGAATTCACGGAGTATACGAAAGGTAAGAATATTACGAATGAGTACATATAATTTGCTTTATGGTGTCGAGTGCAAGAGCGCGTAAACGAATACAGGGTGTACCAGAGTGATGGAGCTACGTTTGATTTCATTCTCCCGTCGAACGGATTATTCATTTCGAACGGGACATGGCTTAAAATGAAGGTAATGAACTGGACGAATGTTCAAATATGTGCATTTTTGATATTCTGAACTCTCAACAGGTTTGGGTGGGTGAAAAATTGTAGAAATTCGCCGTTTAACATGGCAACCGCTGCTAATCAACATCGGCTGTCGTTTCTCCGTATAAATTTGACCTGGAAATGATGGCGAAAGCTAAATTTGGTTGATTTCTCGCCCATCTAAGCCTATCTTAAAAATGTAAACAACCCATCCGAACAGTCACAGGATGGCGTTTGGTTCAGAATATCAAAAATACATATGTGTTAACATTCTTCTGGTTCATTGGCTTTATTTTAAGCCATGTCCTGGTCGAATCGGTTAATCCGTTCGACGGAAGAATGAAATCGTACGTGGCTCCATCATTCTGGTAGGTGTGTCTATATATCTTGGCCATTGAAGTGATGTTCTCCCAAAATGCCAACCAAACCAGGCCACCGCCATCTCTTGATAAAACATTATTCATATTATACAAATCTCTGACTTTGTCTGATATTCAGTAATTCGTTTTCGGATTTTCAGATCGATACTTGCTACAAAATTATTCAGTATTGGATAAGAGGACAGATGGCGGGATTAAACTGTTCGCAATCATTTCTATTGTTATACCTTTTGCACAGCAAATCTCATTTCTGAAGAAACCTTACCGCGCTCACTACATTACGTCCCTCATTGTCAAGAAAGGTGAATCATGTGGACCACTAGTACTTTTATTTGGAGGAGCCTTTACATTCTGGAGCGTTGCTGTATTACTTGCAAGTGGCCTCATGCATGCTTCTTTGATGTTCAACTTTATCTCATCTCTCGTATTCATTACGACTGAATCCAAGTAAATCCAAACAATTAACAGAATAAATTGCTACAATGTGTTTGAAAATTAGCTTTCAACATCAGAACCGGATCTCTTGAGTTGGTCCTGCCCTCTGTGACAATCTGAGTCAATTTTAAAAATCGATGCAGTTCGATTCCCTCAGACCGATATTGTCAAGTGGATACATTAAATCCGGATTCATATTCACCACAATTCGTTACGAAAAAGGACATTACACCGTCTGCACGGCGATTCCACTTTGGTGCAATTTGGTTGCACTTTGCAGATGTTATAGCCCTTGACGACCTGAACAACTTTTGTGCAGATCCCAACTTCAAAGTCTGACCATTCGGCCATTAGAAATACATGGGGGGCACGTTCTTCCCGAATCCACCCTGAACGTGGCACATGCCCCCTTGTATTTCTAGCTAAAGCGGAAGTCTTTAACGTCAGTCTTATCAGTTCTATCATTGCGAATCACCGAACTGTTGTAAACAGGAGGACGGGTAATACCACCACACTTCCAAAGGATTTTTTTTAGATCTTGTGAATTCTAAATCAAACCACAGAAACTGTAATTCCCGGGCTAACCTGTCAGACAGGAGCTAAGCCAGAGTATAGTCCAAGGACACTCTAAACCCGCCTTCTATCTAAGGAAGGAAAGAGCGAGCAACCGATGCAACTTGGCTTAATCGAACAGTGTGGTAATCGGAAAAGGAAAGGATGGGAAATGAGACAGAAAGAAGAAGGGACCTATGCGTCATATCCGATATACCGTACTTATTGTGTACCTACCTCACAATACTCACAGAGCCATATATCCGATATCTAGTGCTATGCTTAGGTCATCCCAACCATTACATCAGAGATGAGAGAATGCCTAACCCAAGTGGATTAATACCCTCACAACTCCGCTGTCCCGGCTGGGATAAGTGACTATAGCGACCAAACGGTTCGACTTTTGCGGGTAGGACCTTTACAAAAGTTGTTCAGCAGGTCAAGGGCTATAACATACGCAAAATGCAGCCAAATCACACGAAGGGGGAATCGCTGTGCCAACTGTGCATGGTATCTTACAAAATAACAAAGTCATTTCCTTTCTTTCAAATCTCTTTACGCCCTCTCGCTGTGATAATTCTTTGTTTGGTTATACGAGGCTGTTTACTTTGTCGGGGGTCGACATAATATGTAGACTGCCTAATCAGCCTGCCTTACCCAAGAATTCTTACTTCACATAATGTTTACAGTAGTGACAGCAGAATCTGATCAACGGATTAATCGGGCATTTAGAGTCAAAAAGTTTCACCATCCAAGAGTTACTAAAATAAAAGTATTACCCCAATGCCAATATCTATATAATTTCACTTCAGTCCAGATAAAAATATTTTATTAATCTAATTTAACCTGTACTGCTGTAAATAAGAATATAACCTGATATTTAACACGGGCACCATTTATTCCACTTAGAGGCTGTAGAGGTCATTCACCTTTCATCATAAGTGTGTAGTCGGTAGCGATGAGGTTAAACACACTGTAGGAGGACTGTGGACATGATTAATGCGTATGCCTAAATTGTATGACCTTTTTCAGGCCAACCGGTTTTTCAGGTGAACACACCCATAAAAAGATTCGTGAGCCCGGCAACGGCTTGTTCTTGTTACGGTGCATGCAGGTCCTTGTCAAAATGTACAACAATATTTATTCCAGCGTCATGCTATTTATCGTGAACACACTTCTGGCACTTGCCGTACTCGGTGCCTCAATACTTGTACGACTTCGAAACGATGTCCCCCTTCAGAGTAGAATTATGATATGCACTGAGTGTTTAATTGGCCTCGGGATTCTATTCATCATGTACACCCTCATTGGCGAACTCTTCTCATCGTCCAGAAAGTTTGTCAATGCATGGAAACGACATTGCGAGAAAATGAAACCAGGGGCGAAGAAATTGATGAAGAAGTATTTGCGTTCCTGTCCACTATACAAAATCAAAATCGGCTCTGTCGGATTCTTTAATAAACCAGCATGTCTTGGCATCGTTGCAAGGATCTCCTATTACACCAACAAAGCCCTGTTGGCTCTAAAATGAGACAACTCATTGGGGCGGACGCGCATTTCCGGTGTATATGTTGTAGCCCATGTGTATATCCAGTCCGAGTGCATACAGGCTAGCCCATCTGTATCCGAAGTAGCCCGTATGTACTCAGATTAGGCCAGGTGTCTCCGGACTAGCCCGTACCTATATACTTTTGCGGATCCAAATGGGCTGAAAATGTATATCTGACTTTAAAGACGTGAAAGAAGATGAGAAATGACGAGATGGTGGGTGTAACGTTGAAACATTATTCATGACAGGTTCAAACGAGTTGTTTACGCTACACTTATTTATTCCTGACACTTTTTAGATGTGTTAGGCGCACGTGGGGTAAACTCTGGCAGTTATACACTAGAATGTAGGTGCCTTATTCGTTTCGGAACCATGGATCTAGCACAAATAGCAATTGTTTACCAAATTCTATTGAACTACTTCATGTACCCAGCCTTGCTAGCAAGGCTCTGGTTTTCTAGTCTTAAATAATTCAGTTGACATGAATAAAATTAGGACCAATTATTTCGTCTCGGTATTCCGTAATGCTCGAGTAATCCGGATTTGGTTGGATTCGGATTCGCTCGAATTCTTATTCGCGAATTTCGCATCTGATAAAAGGCTGATTCGGATTCGCATACCTCAAACCCGATTCAAACCGGATTCGGATTCGCATACCTCAAACCCGATTCAAACCGGATTCCCATTGTCGAATAATCCGGTAACTGGTACGAATCCGGATTCGTACTTCAACCAACTACATTAACCTAATTTCAATAAATAACACATACACTTTTTCCTAAATTAATTAAAAAAATTATAAAAATTACATAAACAAAAATTCAAGCAAAATTACTAGCGTAAAATTTAACGAGTATCTGCTGTCGCTGCTATGCTGGAGTGTACAAATACGTATGGCTCTGTGTTTTATAATGATATGTCTTCAGCTTAATTTTTAATTTAATTAATTATTTATTTGTTTTCTAAACATATTAATCTGTGAGCAAAATCTGAGAATGACCTTGCCGAATTCTTGTACCATATTGAATCTGGCCGGCTTGAATTGCAGCTTCGGAACGTGTCTTAAAATATATGAGGTCTGAATGAGTTGTTATTTGTAAATATTTCGTTAATAGTATCCAGTATTATAAGTTATAAAAAGGCTAGAAGGATTCCAATCCGACCGAGTTCGGACTCGAATCCATAACATCGAACTCTTAAGTCAGGCTCGGATTTGCTTCCATCGAATCAGGCAAAAGGGGGATTCGGATTCATGCGGATAGGTGCTTTGTATAACCCGCATGTTATAAGTTAGGCCAAGTAATTTAGTCAAGTCGGACATTCCAACAGTTCAATCATAACATTCCAACATATCAATTTGTTCACTTCGTGTTCTTGAATGCTTTGGATGACACTTAATTAAAGAAACAAACAAACAAACAAACAAAACATCGTTATAATTTAAGTTTGGAATAAGCCAGGTAAGGTATTAAATTGTAGAATTATTTTTAGTACTATGTTCAAGCCTGGCAAAGGTAAGGTTACAAATACACGTTATTATCTCAGTTTTGATACTTTCATAATACAAAAAGTTAAGCACCGGGCAATTCTTATCTGAAATGTTGCACCAATTATCATATTGGTATTTGCATTCATGATTCAGCAACGCACACACACACACGAAGTAGTGACAGGTAAATTTGAAGGGTCAGTGTGTTGACGTTGAGAAGAAGGTAAGACAAACTCACGTGCGTTTATTGAGGATATTATCAATTAAGCTGGTAGGATTTCCATAGAATGTGCTATGCTATTGTATGACGATTCAAAGGATGCTCTGCATATGAAGGGTTTGCAAAATTCGTGTAAGGAATAGTGAACGATCTATATATCTATGAATTAGGCTCTGTATTGACGAACATCTTTTTACAGCTCTCTGATTTGATACAAACGACTAAATAAATAAAAATAATGTTTTTTAGTAAACTGTATTTCACAACTGCTTTAAGTATGGAGATGGGGAATTCTCGATTTTTAAATGATCACCTGTAGTGAATGTAATATTCCACCATAATGCTAAATTATATTGATTCCCCGTAATTGCTTTTTTGATGTTTATGTTGTGTGGGCTATGGAATTGATGACTTTAATAAAATTACATCTAATCCAATCCAATTGCTCTGCGTTTATTACACTACTCGATGACAGATCTACAATATGTTTCCATGGTTCAGTCTGATTCGGTTATTCCGGAAAAGTTCTCTGTCGTTACGATTTATATTTAATCTGATTTACTCTCCTATGACCATTTGACTCTTCTCCGTTCATCAATTTCCCAGTGCTGGTGAGTTCTAACCCACCCCAGCCGTCTTCTCTATGTTCCTTTTTGAAATGAACCACCTCTTCCGTGTAACTTGGCCATTGACCCGATATATTTTTACGCGATTTCGAATTGTTTGAGTACATACTGATACTCCAAGATCGACATTAAGTTCGGCGGCAATTCTCGGTGCTGAAATGCGTCTGTTTGCAATTATTTACCTACCTACGAGTTTTACCAACCAGTAATGCATAATGCATGTTGTCCGCGTCTTCTCAAGAATGCCATAAAGCACTAAATAAACGCCAAAAATTGTCGCGTCAATAGTACATGTTTAGACCGCGATCCATCAGTATAGTACTGAAGTAAAAATGTTGACACAGCTGCTACATTCAGATTCAGATTCAAATCAAAATAAAAGTTAAATCATTCACCGATTGGCAATTGGCAGGCGTGTAGTTTTTGTAAAACCTACGAAATAATTTAATACGTGTCACTACTTTAAACTATATACGTCGTAATGAAATATGCCGTAAGCAATTTAGCCCGAACTGAACAAAAGATTTTGAAGGTATTAATTGATTACAATAATGCAATGGAGAAGAGATTGGAGACAATTAAGAGGTACACGATTAAGATTTTCAAGTCATTGTATGTATCATTGCGTGATAAATATTTTATTGTCTGATTTTGTTGAAATGAGAATTAGTTATTAATGGAAATTTTTGGTTGAATAAAAAGTTCATGATGTCGAGGGAAAAAAATTAAGAGGTAAACGTTTATTTCAAAATTTCCCTCTCAGATCAAAACACCACCAACAACACTGCACAGTCCTTATATCAAAAAGTATTATATACTTATAAATTATAGACTAGCTTATATATTTTGTGTAATACCTGTACTAAGAAATTGTGTTTTTTTATTGAAATCATATTAGTATTTAAGTTAAGAGAGTTTATAAAAATCGAAACTAGAGTGTCAAGAGTCAAGATTAGGTTTAGTCTAAGCTTCTACAATTTCCTTCGTTTATTAATGATTGTAAATTGATTCGATTTCTGGTGCCTAATAACCCAACCTCAGCTATACAGTTTCCTTATGATGGGTGAAAGTCACGTACGCCAGTGAAGACTTCAGACTCAGAGTGTGTTATCACTTACGATAGATACATTTTATAGATTCTTGTTGTAGTGCGCTGGACAAAATATACACGTTCATTCGATTTTATTTTAACGTGACAGATGTATTTTCTCAAAATAAACAGATACATGTACAAGGTAGTTTACAAATTAATCAATTAACAAAATTCCGGTTTAAGTCTCCAAATACGTCTTCAATCAACTGTGGCAATTTTTTTTTTGCATATTCTACCAAAAGGTCATCAGTTGAAGCCTGACCGTCAACCATGGCTAGAAGTGCTTGAATTTTGTTTCTCGTCCATTCTTTCAGTGCTGACGGTCTAGGGTCTAATGTTATATATTTCCCCCACTCATAGCTCATCGGAGTTAAGATACGTATATCGGAGTTATGTAAATGTTAGGATTTATTGCGCAGTTGAGTCCAACGATCGGAATATACAGGAATGAATGAATGAACGTAACACCATGCATTGGATACACCTTCCCCATCAAGGGCTAGCCAACCAACTGCGCAAATACTACAGGTACTTCATTCATTCTTAAACAAGTCCCAACAACGTCCACCCTTCACAGCCACCGACGCCGAACAGAGGAACAGACCATCTACATTATTGCTGAAAACTTCGTCGAAGCAGTCTCGTGGAGTCAATCAAGCAAACATTTCTCAAGAAAATCCAGGTCAGGTTAGCCCGTTCCAGTGGAGAAGATCGAAAAAGAAGTAAGTGAAAACATTCTAAATAAAAATTACAAACCGTCTTCCAACAATCCTAGTGACACGTATGGAGAATTTTTTTTATTTAAATCAATGATTTTTTTTAAAAAATAAATTGATTTAAATCAAGGATACCATGAGACAAATTTTCGTTAGAATTAGAACTATTTTTTCCAAGTTTGTGCAATTTAAAATAACTATTTGCGTCTCAATAATTGCGTAATTTCGCTTCAGAGGTGGATTATACCCCAGCAAAATTAAATGTGGTACTTATATAAATCGTTGTAACAAAAGTAACGAACGGGTAAATTCCGGATTTTGTGAGGCACAGTATTTACATTTTTTGGTTCATCGTGACACAATGTCCATTTTTTGTGAATATTTTAAACTCGGAAGGAATTTCTCTAATTTTCAACCCAGAAGTCACCAGAAATCATCTTTCTCAGAAAAACTTCGAGATTGGATTTGTGTAATCTTTCTTAATTTATTACGATTCATTTTGTCTCCAAAATATACCATCAGCCTCCACCTCTCGCTTTGTCCGTATTTAAGGGTGCACGCTTTTCAACCTTAAGCTCACCACTACCGTACAAACGAATATTTTGTTTTAGAATTTGAGAAATTATTTTTTCGAAGAGAACGAAATACTATTCCCCCCGGGTTCCGTTCACGAAGCTTCAGTGAAAATTTTAGAAGAATCCATTTAAGGATGTCTTAGATAAATCGACCCGTGTCTAAAAGTCTCGATTTACTGCCCATGCCTATAACAAGGGGACTCTAATGAGTCTTTTTGACACGGGTCGATTTATCTAAGACATCATCAAATGGATTCTTCTAAAATTTTCACTGAAGCTTCGTGAAAGGAACCCGGGCGGAATAGTATTTCGTTTTCTTCAAAAAAATAATCTCTCAAATTTTAAAACGAAATATTCGTTTGTACGGCAGTGGTGAGCTTAAGGTTGAAAAGCGTGCACCCTTAAAACAAAGTCTCTGAGTTTGTACTATATCATCTGAAAAAATCATTAGAAATTACTGAAATCCGGTGTGAGTATTCTTAGTGTCAGTGTCGAGTCGAGATACTTTGCACTGGTTATGAACCACCCTGTACTACTACTTCAATCTGTTGAATCGTGACAGTAATGTTGACATTGACCTGTGACCTCGGGGATTGACCGCTGAGAAAAATGACACAGGAAGAAGTTGCTTGTCTCATGAGTGGAACACCTAAAAGAAATAATAATTACATGACACGTGATAATTATTTACTGAATTCTTTTGTGACATCCACTTGACCATTTTGACTTCTTATCAACATCTTCCGAGATTTTAAGTAAATCCCGTTTAATTTGATTGAATAGAGTAAAGGAAGAAAAATACGCATCTCCTTTTCTTCTTTCCCTGATTGGAGCAGACGGTAGGAAGCGGGAATGGAGAACGCATTTGAACATCGTTTTCTAATGTACAATCCTGAATTAGCAAGAATTATTTTCTTTAGTCAGTTTTTGATTTGATCAAAATTTGTCATTTTGTTTAAAATTTCAACAGATAATTTTGGTAATCTGATCAGGAGTGAAGGTTGGAGCGAGAGTGGGGCGACCTGGAAGTGAATGCCATTCAAACGGTAACTTGATTTTGACTAATATACTGCGCCGTTATATAAATTAGTTCACCAAATCGTGTCATTATATCTTATTACTATCAGAGCATTATTATTATTTACAGTGCAATTCGTTCCTTCGAAACGCTTATTTTGTGTTCTATTCAATTTGATTTGAGAAAGCATTGAAAAAAATCAGGTGCGTCTCACTTTCTCTCTTGCCTGATTGGACAGAGAGAAGGAAGCGGGAATGGAGAAATTTGAACATTCGGTTCAAATCAAATCACATTTTTTAAGTAAAAGAGTAAAACTCATATTCTAACAATTTCTTGAATTTCAACACTTCATTTTGTTAACGTTGGAAGGAGAGTGGGTCTTGATGTCGGAGTTGCATGTCATTGGAAAAGTACAAAGTAACATGAGTTTGCTTAATACACTGAGCTGTATTGTAAATTAGTTTTTCAATAAAACTAATAAAAGACATAATTATGAACATGCAAGAGAAAATTTTGTATAACGTAAATATAATATTCACGGTATTAACAGCAGAATAATGTGTGTGAAAATGTTTGTTTTTTGAATAGGTGTGAAGTGTGGGAGCAAGCAGGGAAATTGTTTCAGTTCTCTGACACAACAGTAAGGGCTTCCATTCCTATTCCACTGCTACTGCTGATCAGACGTTCATAATTTGAGTCCGGGATTTTTGAGGAAACGAATCGGAGTCATTCCACGGGAGCACGGGGCACGGCCGCTGCTTCAAAATTCAATTAGGTAAATGCAATTATATTACAAACAATTATAATTATAACCGTCCCATCACAATTTAGAAAATAAACTTCTCAAAATATTAAAACTGTCAGTAATAAAGTTTGATCGAACTGAAAATTCAAATTAATAAAACTTAAATTATGTTCGCGTTGCCGATTTTTGTTACATTCTGCTGTATTTTTGTAGAGAGTATTGGTTAAATTGCTTTGCATTTGCATTTGGAAAACTACACCTAGTAGTAGGCAAATTCTCGAACATGGTCCCATACTGTCAGTCCCTCGGAATCGAACCCTTCATGTTCATTGACTGCCTCCGATTTTCTCTGTTACAACCGACTGAAAATTTTAAAAACAAAACAACCAACTAATTGGTTCTCTTGACTTTTCAGATTCTGACTTGAGATCCTTAATTGGTCAATTATTCCAAAATGAGTGAATTCGGCGGTGAGCCCTTGCAGACTGTGAAGCTCCAGTACGATGAGGATGAGAACGTGGAGGTCAAATATGAACCATTCAATTCGGCGTTTGAATCCTATGATGTCCGTGATCCAGTCCCGGTTCCTCAGACAACCTCCTCCCAAATTAATTCAAGAAGTGGGATCGATGGGTCGGAAATTCTCCGGTACGACAACGCCTGTCTGACATGCCGAAATGCCATCATGAAAATAACTGGGCACTTGACTGGCAACCT
>JAQGCA010002862.1:0-12958 GCA_034698945.1 Protaphorura quadriocellata | reverse complement strand
TACGCATTATTTTTTATTATTAGTCCCGTGTGAAGGTAGTGAATCTTTTTTTATATTTATTTCTAAAGGGTTAATGGTTAATCCTTGTTCCGCTTCCATTCTAAACAAACATGTCATCCACCTTCACACGTGTAAATGGGCTTCAAATTTATGCGCTTAAAATCATGTCAAATACTATTCATTTTTAAGTAGGCTGCTGGAATAGCCACACACCGACGCGACATGGACATCTCCATAACAGTAACTGTAACTTATGAATAATATTTGTCCGATAACCACTTGCTTGTCATTTGTTCACAAAGATTTTGTTTTGTTTATAACTTCTTTGTACTTATGGTTTCTTTCCTTATTATCGTGGGAACAAACCAACAGAAAATTAGGTCAAATATATTCCTTATAGATAGACACGTGTACCGGTATTACCGCATAATGGTGTTCGAACTATAATGTGTAGAAAACTTGGACAATACGTCTTCGTAGTGGTGATTTTTTGAGCAATGCTTCTTTGTGACTTAAATTGCTTGTCAAAAAACAGTTCTTTGTCATTAAAAAGCAACCTTTTAAAATAATAATTTGAATTTTCGAATAATTTCTTGACGTCAGATTGAGAAAGATTCATCCATTTTCAAAAATGGATCATAATGAACACTCGGTAAAACCGTCAGACTTGGAATTACCTTTGATACGGCGCATTTCTAAGGCTTCCGGGTGAACATGTGTATACCTTTGAACGGCCTACTAAATCATTCCCATGGGATCAAGATGGGAAGACCAATTGTTGGCGAATTTCTGCAATATTAATTTTTATGGAAATGATATAAAATAAAAAAGGCACACGGGATCGTAGAGATTTAGAAAAAGTAGGAAAGGCACACGTTCTGACTATAGTGCTGAAATGCCATATGTTCATGTTCTACTGGAATCAATAGGATTTCAGAGTCTGACGACGATGATTGAAAATATGAATAGCCTCATAAAAACTTCATTACTCCATAACTCTCGCCTTGTGCGAAATTGGGGTGGATGGTTTTCGCACTTCACTCCAATCTGCATTTATTTGAGAGGGGACGCGTTATCATGCAAAAATTCATAATACTGAAAGTTACGTGAAGTACAACCGAGGTTTGGTATTTGAGAAAAATTGTAATTACGAAAATCAAAAAATATTTCCATATGTCGTCTAAAATAATAATTATAAAATAAAAATATGACCCCCTCCAAAAATTTAAATCCGTGTCTTGTGTCACCCAACGCCAGTTGTGAATGGGCTTCAGAAATGCATGGCGATATCACGCTTCCGACAGGACTATGCTTCATGGCACAGGTCAATAGCATTATCGGCTTATGATAACAAATGCATCCATGCATATTTCGTCACTTTGTTTCACAGTTCAAAAACATGACTAACTCACTGGGTGAATTTTTATGCCACGTTTGTAGGCAATAGCCAAATCGAAAACAAAAAATCGAAATTCAATGAATTGTTTGTTTGTTTGATTTTTACCTGTTATTTGACATGATCTGCATGAAAAGAATTTTACAGAATAGTTTGTGCATCCAAATTTTCCAAAGTTTTGTTTACCAAAACATACCTACAGCCATATGACCTCTTGAGTGATATGACCATTGGTCTACGACACATATACAGTTTATCATCACGAGGACATGAACCATAGCTTAAAAAAAATAAGTAAACAAATAAAAGAACTCGTGCATGTCCACCCATCTGATAAACGGAAAGATATGAGTTAACAGATATCTGCGTTGTCGTGAATGTTGATGACTGATGATTAATCCTGATCTGAGATCCAATCTGATACAAGTGTAAATATTACGTATGTACGGACAGGACTATTGCTACTGTATGTATATTAACCAAGGACTACGTTCTACGTTCTATACAATGTTGAACAGCCGAGTCGTAGACTCAAATAACAACAAAGTCATATGCTGCACATGGAGCTTGAGCAATGACCTCGTGTTGGAGGTATTTAGCCGTTGTAGCATTACTTTTTGTCAGTTTAGGATCTCTGATGAGACCTTCGTCGTGGGACAGGGGCTCGTGACTGTTGATAATTTTCAAATGATCACGCAGTCAACAGCTGATTTTCTTCATGGTAATATCCAATAACACCAATATTCGTATTCGTGGACTTGGACTTTAAACATGGGGTTTATGTATTCCGATTCCGATTCCTATTCCGCAGATCCTGCACAGAATTTTGAACGGATTGTCACGCTTACGGAAACAGCTCATTTGGTTTCCGGCAGGAAGATCACAATAAAATATACGATTTCATTTATAGAATTTAAAACTTTAAATTTCCGTGAAACGAGATTCTAACCTGTGGTGAAGAGGAAACCTGTTGAACCTGCTTGACAATTGGCAAGCAACGATACTTACGACTATACTATCGAGGATGACTTCCGGAGATTAATACCGAATGCTTTCAATTTTGATGTTTATGTTGTGTGAGCTATGGAATTGATGACTTAAATAAAATTACATCCAATCCAATCCAATTGGATGTCGTATAGTAAAACGTATTTGTACAATTTAAAAAAGATTTTCGAAACTATCATTTGTTCTGTCGATAATTTATCTGGTGGACACAATCGGTCTTCTATGCTTAGATCTATACGAAAATATGACCTGATTGTAGCCAGAAGAATTTATTTTTAGGTTCACCAACTAGAAATTGGTCCGACCTCCACATATTCATGCATATTTCTACAGGGTGTCCCTGACACTGAACTACTTCGCTATATTTGCAAACACTGCGAGTTCCTGAGGAGAAAGTTCACCAAATCTGCCCAATCGCCTTTCCTCATAAGGAATCGGTAGCTTTTAAAATATTTCGTTATAAATCGTTCAAGATTGTGTTGAAATGACTCGTCCTTGCCTGAATTAACCCTTTGAATTTACCTGTAGGGCCAGTTTTAAAACAATTTGTGTTGTTTCCTTGTATGATTGTAATGAACATTAAGTTTATCTGACAAGCCATCATACACATGGTACAGGTATACAGGACGTGTTTACATTATGATTCCAACCATTCAACTTCACCATTACCTACCACTATACCTTATCCAAAGAGGGAAAGCACCGTGAACTGCATTATACACACACTTACTACATTGAATAGAGTAGAACAGAACAGAACAGAACAGAAAAACACCTCCGCCAATGTCATGATTCGCTTTATTTACCGTGAAGAGATTTAGCGGTACTTGTTCCTTTCTGTCTGGCTCTCACCATCAACAAACACCTTTTCTTTTTAGTGAAAAGTGAGTTCAACTTGAGTGAGAAAGGTTAAGTTTACTACAATAACTTAGAAAAAAAAATAAAGTCATTGGTGTGACAAACTGAAACTGAGTTGACGACTGAGGACAATGACACAATAAATTAATCCTTCCAATATATTTCGCATTATAATAAGTACTCTCAATAAAAACGAGACTGAGAGTTATACTCTGGACTGTATCCTGAGTTGTGGAATGACAGAATCCAGATATCACACATTTCTAGTCAAATGATGGCTTATTGTCTATTTGTACTAGAGAGAAACCCCCAACCCTGTTGTGGAGGTTCGGAATTCACCTCATTTTGACGAATGAATCTTCACTACTCTACATCCAATATCTTTTAACCATCATTGGGCATTCTCGAGGTACCCGACTTTCCTACCCTATTAGTTTATTTGACAGATTTCTGAAAGCGGAAGTGGGAAAACCCCTGTATACTCCACAAATACTCTCATTATTTGACAGGCAGTAGGGTAAGGTGTCCCAATACGCCCCACCGCCCTTTGTGGCTGTGGTTTGGGAGTCACGTGATCGTATAGTTTCAGATAGTCGGGGCTTATTAGGAGACCTTACCCTAACAGTAAGGCTTGGTCAAATGTACGCGTACTAATTGGCTATATCCAAGCAGAAAGGGAAGGTACCTCTAGTAGTAGGGAAAATCTGCAATAGAGAAAACCAACTAATTGCTTGCTATTTTGTATAACAAAAAGTAAAATTTGGCAATGTGGCGCATACGTAGCCACAGCCACCTATTTTCTGCAAAGTAGTACGACGGCAGACATACCTATTTCTAAAGACATCTTTGACGCCGCTGCCGCACGATTTGAATCTTTGAAACAATCCTAATAGATTTGAATTTCAAATCCACAAAGACTCATGGATACATAATACATTACATTGTGTCTGTCTGTCTGTCCTTCTGTCTGTCTGCCTCTAATCTAAAAGACTTACTATGTACGAGTATTGTTCCATTCCATCCTTCTTGCTTTTTTTTCTACTCCTTTTGCTATATCTACTATTTGGCACTTGTCGTTATGTCTTTGTGTGGGGTTGATGGTCTAGTCAATTCGTTGACATTGGCACTCTATTCTGTCCTGTACTTTGGTCTACACTCAGATTGGCGGTTATACAAATGTTTAGATACAGATTTGGTTGGTTAGGATGTCCAGTCCAAAAGGCTGAGCTAAAGAGCCGTCAAACGACTTGTCTGGCTCATTATAGGTGTGAGTATATCATCAGCTCATTGACTCCAGTTCTACTCTGCTAGTCATTTCTATGGTCATTATGATCAACTCAGATCTACAGGGTTCTCCATAACTTGTCTCAAGGCAATAGTTTGGTATATTTTTACATTTTTCGTGGGTTTTGCAACATCTCAAATTTTACACAAAATTTGCAGTGTGGTTAACTGTATGCAGCATGGTACAGCAAAATACCAAGGATGTCCTACTTGCGCCAACTTGCCCCAATTTTAATATTTTGTATTTCCCAATGAAAATTATTGTAATATTTTTGAAAGATATCCGAAACCTTGGTTCAAAGGCTATGGTCCACCCCTTAGATACTATGAAAATAATAAATATCTGTCTGTCTGTCTGTCTGTCTGACTGCGTCCGCATGGTTGTGGCTACGGTTACTATTATAATTTGTGAATGTATGAGCGATTGGAGGAGCGATCGTAACGTTTCCGGTCTTTCCGATAAAATTGTCTGGGAGAGTGAATGGGATGAAATGTATAGTGGAAACATTCACACGATTCTTATCTCTTCTCTCACTCCACTCTCCACACGTTTAATTAATCTCAATCTATTAATATACTCACCCCTAACAACACTCTCCCATTAATTAATTATTCTAAATGGTACGACACACGCACTAGCTCCACCCGCCCTGTCATCGCCGCAATATTTCTCATTAAAAAAAAGAAATAGAACGAGGTGTGAATGAATAACCTCAAGGAATGGGCTTGACACAATTATCAAAGGACTTCACCAGAATTTTACGCATTCACCAATTTACGTAGTTTCCATACGCCATTTTAATTTTAATAATACCTTTTTAGGAGATCTAAGAAATTTCATGTAGCATTTTATTAATTTTGGAATGGAAATTAGGCAAAACTCACTTGTAAAAAGCTAATTTGCTTCCATATAACATTTTTCATCTCTTGACTCAAGTTTTTTTAAGACTTATTTTCACCTCAGGGCATTCTGCGTGTGGTCCGTGAAAGATTTCACCTTTTATTTGGAATTACACAGTTGGGCGTAAATCCAATAACCGGTTGGTATTTCTGCTTACCAGATACTCATTTGTCATTTTAAACGAATCATCCAAAGTTTTTTTTGTTAAAAATTGAAGATGTGACTAAATATTACATATTTTGAAAAATTTCAAAAAATTTGAATTTCGAAATTATGTTAACGTCCAGGTATTTTCATCGTATATTGCATTACATGATGGAGCTAAATATTTCCGCGGAAAGCTATTCTGTGAGTCAGAGATAACTTAGGCCATTTGGCATTTCCAATCATCTTATGTCTAATGCGTGGTAGTCAGTCATAATCTCATAACTCATAACTCTTTACCTCGAATGGAATGACTGACTCACTTCTAGTTCTGCCTTGATTCTTTTTAAGACGTAGTTTTGAAGATGGATGAGAAATCCATTGAACTCTGGCTGTTCAACTAATAAGGCCTTTGCATGGAGACAAGTGTTAAGCCAAAAGATTTTGGATGCAGATGGAGTGCAATGGACCGTTATTAATGTACCTTAGCCAACAAACCATTTTCTACGGGTTTTCCAAGATCGGCAATCGCCAGCGACCGTTCACCTGCCACACGTACATTGTATTCTGCAGTAGTCCGTCTAGACAATCCAATCACCCGCCAAAGGACAAAAGGCCATGCCGCGCCGTGAAAGTCGAAGGAAATACAGGTCAAATATAAGGAATCCCTACAAATTACTGAATCAGTAAAGAATTTGCAAATTATGATGTTGCAGATTATTTGGTTCCGTGCCATTTATTGATAACGGCGTGATTTGATTAGGCGGAGTGGTAGCAATATTTGATCTACACTCTCAGCCCTGAAATTGATTATTCCGCCAAGTCAAGAATCAATTTGTTCAATAATTTTTCGGATTTCTCCATTTTTAGGATTCCATGATTTCCCGGATAATTCCGTCGAATTAGAAAATGAATCGCAACCAGATACCCTAACCCGAGGCATCCACCTGTTGATTTCCTAACTGTGACGAAATGCAATTCCTAGAATTTGGATGAAAATACCCACGATTGAATATTGCGAATCTGGAAAAGAAATAACAGCTGACTCTGGAAATTTGTTGGAAGAATTCAAAATATACGAAATTATTATTTTTTCTAAATTTTGTCCTGTATGTGCTTACCAAAAGTGAAATTAAAGACTTGCAAGTTGCACCTGTGAAATATGGTGCCTGTCATTAGAGAATATTCACTTTTCTCTTTCTAAAACTTTCTCGAGCATATTTTGAGTGAAAAAAACTGAAACGATTTATAGTTGAAAAAAAAAGGATTAGAAGAAGGAATGAGTGTCAAGCGATAGAAGTAAGTACAAAATACGTGCATGTCCAACCACTTGTCAATTACTTTGTTGTACGTACATTATTTTGTTGTAGTACGTGTTTGAGGATACACACGATTCCAATTCCAACTCTTGTATTTCGAGTTAGACTTTGTTTAATTTTCTCGCATGCAGTGTGCGGTGAAGCTAAGAGGATTTCAAAGAAAGTTTACACAAATTATTGCCCTCTTGTTACCTCCTTCGTTCAATTGTACCAGAGAAAATTTCAATTGTTGGATCAACTAAAGAAATACAAACAGAGTTGATCTAAAATCTTTGGTATTTTGTTTGTAAAAGGACCTTACCGCTTGGGCTAAGATAGTTTTTTATGCCCAAGCTGTGTACTGTGTATTTTTGTACCACCGTTAATATGTAAAGTTTCTTTGTCACCCGCGATATGGTCCGTTTTTAATATAATTATCCATGCATCTTGGCTTCAAAGGCCAACAAAGACAGCAAAACCGCTTTCAGCAAGAGAAATTGCTCAAGTTAACCCCAGATTCTTTTATTTTCGAGAAATTTGAAGATCCAAATGATAAACGATATGATATGAAGATTGAAATGTTGTAGCTCCTGACTTCCTGAACAACTTTTGTGAAGGTTTCACCCGGAGAAGTTTAACCATTGGTCGGTAGATATATCTGGCGCAATGTACTTCGTGATGTCGTGTAAGAATCCGTGACGTATTCATGACGTCAGAACGTGTAATTAGTAGAAAGAGTATTTCTAGCAGTCAGAAAAATAGACTTCTCGGTGTAGAACCTCCACAAAAGTTATTCAAGAGGTCAGTATCCAAAGCATGTAAAAGAATTTTAGAAAAATAGTACAATCCTGATTTCTCTCATGAGGTGTGGACATTATGCTGTTTTTTCAATTTTCTCAATTAAATAAGTATTAGCCGTTGCGAGCTTATTCCTATAGATGGTGCTTGAGGTCTAGGAATTGTGCTGGCTTGTTTGAGGGCTGGGTAGTTGGGTATACTGACAAAAGTATGAATACGAAGAGTAGGTCGGGGGTATACAAAGGTGTACAATATAAACATCATCACGTAATTGACAACAAACATTTTAGCCAAGCATAAGCGCATTAGGATGAGAATGTCTTTCAACTTCAGCTGTCTATTAATTCTTTCCGTTCAAATCTTGTTCGACTATCAACCATCACTACCACAGGTCTGTGTCTGGCTAAATACTCACAAGGTGACCTCTCGAGTGGTCACTTTTTGAACTCTAAATGGTGTTCGTCACGACCAGGTCTTATTAGTGAAAAAAATATATAAAATTTCTGGACGACTAGTATGTGTTAAAAACAGAATTATTTAATCCGACGTTTACTTTTGTCCGATTAAATTGTGCGGATCTGCGAATTCTGAATTATGACATCAACAAACAAAAAATTAGTTAATTTGTGATTATTTACATTTTTTCAGAATGAAATGGGCTTTCCAATGATACATTACTTTAAGCAGTACTTGAATAACTGAAGGAGATATTCCAGTTTGAACACGACTATGTCAGTGCGACGTACTCTTATGTCCGATACTGTAAGTTTAGCTTAATTTCGCAGAGGTCTGTCCATAGAATCTCCGGTTCTGGTGACCAAGTATTCGGTATTCGGTCAGTGACCGAATAGTTGATGTTCGGCCGAGTATTCGGTTGACCAATTCCCTCAAATCAGAGTATCTATGTCGGAAAATAAAGCCATCCTAGTGTAATTAGAACCAGGTATTCCATTAACCGGATAGTGGCCGAATATTAGCAGTTGAAATGGGTACCTTCTGACGAGGTGTATGTTTGTCTACGTCTACTACGTCAGAGCCAGACATTGTTGTGTTAGATTTTGTTGGAATCTCCCATGCAATCATTGCAAAACTTTGTGAGTTGCAATAAGACTGGGAATCAAGTGGTAAAGTAAATTCACCAAGGGGAAAGTTTTACTGTACATTTTGATTGTTGAATTGAATGGAATGTAAGCCTTGGGCTTCCACCGTTTCAACGTCTCAACGTCTCCATGACATTCATTACTGAAGCAAATTTTTTTTCATCTTCTTCTTTAAAAGCCTAGCCAAGACTTATTCATTCATGACATGACTTCACTTGGCTTGGCCAGTTTTTTTTTCTTAAAGAAATAACTGACTATGTGTGGTGTGTTTCAAAGACCAAACATTACACCGCTCTTAAGAGACTTGAGACTAGGTCAACATTTTTAGTGGTGGTTTCCATAGCTATGCCCAACCACTACGCAGTCACAGTCACTCAAACTCACACATACTTCAAATTAGTCAATTTTTTTTCACTTAAACATTAGTTCCAATCTCTACTCTTTAGAAGAAATCCCATTATTTTAACTCACCGTAATATTGCTCTGCTCTAATTATCAAATTATCCTTCTGTTTTTTTTCCATTGATAATTGTCCTATTTACAACTACTCATGAGGTTCCTTCAATTACGGGGCGTGTGGTTGCATTTGCTCAATTTATGGAAGCGCTCCAGGTCACCTTATTATAGCTTTTAAAATTTTGAGATGGCGGCATAAAAGAAAATTCCTTCATATTTGGCATGGATAACTAAATGACGGAAAATCCCAGCATATGTCATAATTAGCTCAGTCCGCATAGCTTGATTGTACTTTACAATCCTATGTATGTCGGCTCTGGGTTGAGTGTGAAAATGCATTAGTTCTTCGTAGTATAGTGGTACAAGCAGTCCCTTATCATTTCGCCATGTGCAGTGTTTAATTCCTTCAAGCTGACAATTTATGGTGATGGCTTTCTTCCAAGGGGGATTTCTCTACTACTAGGGGTACCTTCCCCAGGCCAAATATGAAAGCAATCAAATACCCTGTCGAACAAAACGTATCTAAGCCGCGCTTAACGATTTTGAAAGAATCTATGATTTGACCATGGTCGTTTAATTGCTTGTTTGTTAGTTGTTTGTTTATTTTAGTTGACTTTGCTTCTAAACCAGTGTTCAGTAGACACTTGATATATAATTGTATCAAAATCATGTAGAAAACCAGACAAGAACAGTTTTAACTGTTTATTGAATAAAATGGTTGTTATGAGACATGGTTGAGAATAAGGAACATGACTTGGCTTGTTAGATTTTTGCATTGGATTGTTGCGTTGTCTTGGTTTCATGTATGTATGAATTTTCTACCTGTTAACCTTAGAATTATGTAGTACTCGATTACATTTCCATTATGAATTGAGCTCACTTTCACTCCAATCCAATCCATCCATGTTTTGAATTCATTCTTCTCGTACTTTGACGTGTCTGCCGCGCACTCCTTATGTCTCACTCACCTAACCAGACATTTCAATTTCAATTCAATCTCCATTCTCAACTTTTAAAAACTCAATTTGTTTTATTGATCACTTGAAGTGTTGTCGAGTCTAGACAAGCTTCCACTTTGTACTTCGTCTGCCTTCAAGGTTTCAAATCCGTGACTGCGTCTAATTGAAATAGCACACCTTCTCTACATGAATCCATAATATGCACCGGGTGGTTCATAATTCACACTTACATGCTTCAGTGTCTCAAGAAAATTAAGATAAACGTTTTTAGAAAATAGATGGAGGTTTTAACATTACAGCTACTCTCAAAACCCAAAATAGCACAAAGACTGTCGGAATACGGTACGACGGTTCGATTTTACGTTGATTGATTGTCCTACATTACAGACAAAGAAATAATGGAGTAATGAATCACCCTGCGAAAGCCGACTTAAGTCTAGGTTAGATTCTAGGAATTTCCGACAAGAATATTATTAAAAACAAAATTCACATAAGAACTAAGGACTGGAGACCAATTATCGGAAAAACTTACCTAGCGCAATTAGTATCAAAATAGTAAGTAAGTTTTCAACGGTGGAATACAAAGATAATGAGTTTGTCGAATAATATTATGAGTGCACTTATTATTCTTAATTAGCAGTTGCTAATGCGGGACTGTGTGGCGAGTCCTAAAAGATAACACGTGATTTATGTCTGGCTGGATTGCAGACACGTTCCTTCTTTACAATGATGCACTCGCGCTACTTAAAAATCATAAATTTACTCGAGGACAGAATTCATTTTAAACTAGTGTGATTTGGAATCGTAATTTTCCTTCACGTGGATAACTGAAGGCTCTAGAACTTGTGACGTCACGAAACTTAATACTAAAGCGTAAATTTCTTATGTTTTTGCAGATATTGCAGGTGAATTGAAAAATAAAGAGTTCTTGCTTTTTTCAGTTTTTCTCCCTATGTCATTGAGATTCGGGCCACCCGCATTTGTGGCTACAATTTTTCAGAAAGTACACAAAATGTGTGCAAACAAAATAATAAAATTTCTTTATATTTCTAGAAAACGATTAACCCATTCACTAAATTTTTCTTTGAACGAATAGTAAAAATCAATATTTTCTCTAAGAACTCTCCATCTAAGAACTTCAACAACTCATAAAATATTTGAATGATAATCTTCTGAATTTATTCGTAAAAATGATTGCCAAAAACTCTTGCGTTATTTTAATGATGCCGCCAACATTATTAACACAATCTTGGCTTCGGATTTCCCAGCCTAGGTATTCCAAAGTCAAGGGGGAATTAATATTGGCACAAAGTCTAAATATATAAGCAAACCGCAGACAGACGAAAATTTGCACATGCACTAAATTGCATCCAGAAGAAGTGAGTATTCATGGGTTTAGCGATAGAATTGTACATTGTGTTTCCTTGTCTGTTTTATCGGGGTTAAAAAGAGATAAAGACTCGAGGAGTGGCTGCAAAATTTATGAGACAGCTCCAACCATCAAAACAAATACAAGTCAAACCCTTGAGGTGATAAAATTGGGAGATTAAATGAGGGTCTTCTAACATTTGAGTACTTACTCCAATTCAATACCCCCGAACTTGGCTTTTAGTACTTTTTCACTATTTCTAAAGCACGTGGGAATTCAAACATTAAGACTCAAATTCAATCTTTGTATTCCATCCCTCACTACAAACTTTCGTTCTAACTTAAACAAACTCATTATTCCAAAAAAAAGTTTATTTTTCTCATATTTCAACAACCTTCATCTGCGTCATACATCATACTCTGAACTTTTATCAAAATTTTCTCAAATATAGTCCAGATAACAAAAAAAAATTGGTATCTCGCGAGGGACACTTCCTTAATATTCGATATCCATCAACCTCTACGTCCGTTTTCTTTAAATACAGCAGAAAAATCTGAAATGTGCCAAGTTTTTATATAAGTCACTCCATCGAGGCACAAATATCAGTATTTTCAGGCCACTGGGGCATTATGAGACAAGTGTCGTCATCTTTGGGCAGTTTGCAAACCGCTTAGTCTTTGAGCAAGCTGTCTGGCGTCTGAATTAGGATTATTTGTTGATATGCACTACATTTCTAGAAATGTCAAATACCACCTATTCTCAGTCAAACGATCCACCTACGCAGATTTGGCCTTAATTATCCCATTGCCACTAGTGGGAAATATCGGTAACTTTAGTACCGTGTATTTATTGGAATTGAAATTTCTGAGTGAGCAATCATATGATTAGATTTCCAATTGAGCTAGTTAAAGTCTAATTATAACCGCCTCCGTGGATCTGGTATTTTGAAATAAACATTAAACAGGGATCATGTGGTTTTATGTTGACTCTGATCAGTTTAGAAGACAATTGACGGGTGGATTGGATAATGTCTAATGTCTAACCATTCATTAGGTCCACATGGTCTGGTGTTCTATTCTACTGTCCTGACGTCAGACCAAGTTCAGTAGAACTCATTAAAAATACATAGATGCGAACAAACAAACAAACCAGATACGCAGTCCCATACCATGCACGCGGGACTAACGCAAGTAAGCTGTGGGCAGATTACACCAGATAAAATTAAATTCCTCTAAAGTTCATTCAGGAATTACACCGAATACAATCGCAACGCTAATGCTAGGAAATATCCAATGTGGATAACAATAGATTAATTTCAATGGAAATTTTAATAGTTAATTCTAGGAAATTCATAAACATACTTATGGATTCTCGGCATCAGTCAAAG
>JAQGCA010002861.1:0-12966 GCA_034698945.1 Protaphorura quadriocellata | reverse complement strand
GGTCGCCGTTGTTTGATTTCGGCCAAACCCTATACCATTGCCACTCTAGCCTATAGGGTATTATAATCTCTTTGTGTACATACTTATTTACCTCCGGTGGTTAAGCTAACCTAAAGACAAGCAAACGTCACCATAAATAAGTGAAGCGAGTGACACACGTACGTTACGAATGTCTTTATGTAAATCTACATTCATTCAACTGGCGAATGCAATTTTGACATAAATTGAATCTGAAAGGGATTTTCATGAATCCAATTTTATTTCTCCTGCTGCTGACAATGAGAGACAAAGGACGCTCCGGCTATCTGGTTGTCTGTTGTACGTTGGTTATCGACTTTCCAAATTTTATACGACGCCAGGAATAGCATACGTAGCTAGCTTCTGTATCTGTCGATCTCTTCGTGCATGCCCCCAATTCCGAATTCATAAATCTTAACTAGGGAGGAAAAGGCAGGCTTATATTCTGTTCCGTGAGTAATTGTCTTGACTTCCATCTCCTCCTTATTAAATGAAGGTTAGAATCCGTCAATTCGACGGGTCGGACTGAATAATTAATACTATGGACCTCAAATGGCTATGGGTTGTTCATAATCTGTCCCAGTTATGAATACATTAATCCTGATGAAATTGCACTGCATTTGTAGTCAGATATTAGAAACGATTTGAGAAGTCACGCCTGATAAGGCGGCTGAACCTACTTTGCCTCAAAACCGAAAGCTATATTTTTTGAAAAATTTGTAACTTGTAGTCACCCAGTTGCAGCACGAGTATAAAAGGAATGAAAAAATGAAGTAATAAACATGGATGAGTAAAATAACTTAAACTGGAGAGTGCAATCCGCAGTGAAGTGACTAGACTGTAAAGCACATATTGACTTTTAATGATAATGAGAATAAAAAAAATCGTACCTTTTTATATTAACTAACGGAAAATATTAACAAATAATAATTAAACGCAGTGGTGGTGCGTCGAAGGCGTGGGGGGGGGGGGGGACCTCCCGGCCCTGGGGATGCTTAATCAATTCATCTTTAAGACCTGACGGTGAGCTTCTCATATGCATGAATTCATAAAGTAACGAAACTCCTAAGTGCTCAGACTTTGACTAACACGAACTCATTTCTTGAGTTATTTTATCAATTTCAATTTCAATATATTATATTTAAATAAGTGGTTACTTTGAATGCATTTCCTTTTGATACGCCTTGTTTCTCCGTAACCGTCTTGGAATCAGTCTAATATTAATGTAATTGTAATTTTATTATATGAATACTTGATCAGTTAAGGTATGTCTGTTGTATTTCAATAATTATGTCCCTTTGTTGGAAAAAAGGTCTTAATATTGACAACAGTTGTCTGAATAAAAAGACTTAACTAATTAACTAACTAAGAGGTTAGGACCAATACCCTAAAGGCCTGATCTTATAGTCCAGAACAGGGCAACTCCACGTTGTTGTTTGGCCTCTCGGCCAAACCGGGTGGGTCCGTCTCTGTAGGGGGCACGGGACGGGTCTATGAGGAACTTTTGTTTACTTTTCCGGGACTCAACAATTTTTCAGTAAACAGAAGTTCCTCATAGACCTGTCCCATGCCTCCTACAGAGACGAACCCACCTGTTCGGCCGAGAGGCCAAATAACAAACTTGGAGTTGCCCTGCCCTGGTCCAACCTGGTTGTCATGGCTCACCGCCGCTAACCTAGACCGGTCCTTGACCGGTCGCCTGCTCTGCCTTCGCTTGCAGCTGCAGAACTAGGAATGCCAGGGCTTTATAAATTTTGATTTTCTTTGACATTTCATTCCGTTCAACCTGACTTCGTCTACCAATTATTATTGCGTAGATCAAATTATCCTCAGACTCAGTTCAGTTTTATTAAAGTGACAACATAGAAAAAATCTCGCGTAAATATCCTTTTGCTTTTATTTTTTTATTTGTTCATTGGTATGAAACGGCCGGAGTATCGACAAACTGAATGTTTGATCTTATTAGAAATTAACAAAGTAGTCTAAAGAGAATTTAGAAAAGTATTGTTAATATGTATTAAAGTATCGTATATTGTTTATTTACCATTCGGCCTCACTTAGCTATATTCGTAATGCGTATGTGGACGATGCCACATGAATATTTTACATCTTAGCTGTACGTATAATCCAAATTTATGGGGAACTAGAGTGACCTTGAATAATGAGAGATGAGACACTCGAAGATATGGTGCTGAAGCACTTGATTAGGCCAAGAATACCTGCCAAAGCTCAAGCTGAAGGCTTTATTTGGATGAAAAGAAATGGAAGCTCAAATAGGATTTAAAGTCCATTACGAGTGACAATATATGGGACAGAGTGCATGGAGTACTTTCCTTGTGAAGATGGTAACAAAAGTGGAAAGGAAAATGGGTAATAAAATTGCCATCAAATAAATCCGTGAGCCAAACCCACTTTATTTTTAGCCTTAAGCTCCCATATATTTCTTGATTACTAAACTGTTCCTATTTTCGAGAGCGCGTCTCTCAATCCTCATTTCATTTCTATTGAATAGACATATTCAATTAATCTCTTTTTAATTCAAGATTAATTGCTTAGCTTTAGCGTTGAGCAGTGGGTGGCAAAGTTGCTTTTCATTTCAAATGTTCACTACAGGAATGTATACCCGACAATTCTGCAGATCTGCAAGTGACATTGGAAAACTTTCACGTCACAACACACAGTATTTTTGCTATTGATTATAAGAAGCGAATATTACGTTTCCAAATACTCGCTAAAAATGCTAGGTGCTATAAATATTAATATTTCATAGCTGTGAGAGTTCCGTGTTCAAAGCAAATACAACCCCACGTAGTGACCGACTTTCTAGAAGTTTGTATAGTTCAATTTTTGCATTTTCAAGTGTTGTGATCAGTAAACAGAAGATATTATCCAAACCAGCGACGCAATACAGTCATGTCTCAAAACAAAGGACAGTGTTGTTTGTAAATGAAAGGGGGAAAGTGTCCTTGGTGAAAGCATAATGGAGAAATATTTCCTAAGCGGCTTTCACATAACATTTCATTTGTCTGTGGCATAGATAAGCATTACATTACAACGGCCAATCATTTCCCAGCCACAATTTGCATTTCAGGGACTATTCAAGTGAGTTTCCCGAGTCATCTCTTTGAATGTAGTCTATGTTCCAGTCAATATGTATTTTCGCCCGTATTTGACATCGTAGCAATTGGTTAAGTTAAGCACTCTAAGAACTTTTTGTAAAATTATTTCATAGAACGTGTCGAAGCGAAGTGAATAATGAATTCATTAAATGTTCGCATATTATCATTATAGCTCTTACTTCTAAATTACAGCGTAGTTAAATAGAAATACACCGATTAATTGAACATCACCATGAAACTACTACTTCAGTCTTAATTATTCCTTAGATTTCAGATGAATCTGTTTGTCTTTCAGTAAAGTACCATCCTGGCAGTAAAATAATTTCGCTAAATGTACAAATCCGTATGACTTTTCGAAAGTCTATTATTTGAATTCTAAATGTGTTACAGGTAGAACCCGAAATCCGCCTGAAAGGTCTCGTACAGTAAGGGGATTCAAGTTATATTTATTCTCTTCTAAAAACTAGAATTAACGAACGTCATCGCCTCAGAACTTCTTAATGCCTTCAGTGGCTTTCGAGTTTTATCTCGAGAAAACTTGTTTTCCCTTGTAATGGTTAGTGGATTCTAGACTTGGCTAACAAAACAAGCCACTTTTATATTCCCCACTATGTAGCGTGCTTAGGATTGCACTAACCCTTCAATAATCTTAGAAATAGGTTAGAGTGAAAGCGTAAACATTTGCTTATTTATTTGTTTCTTGTTTAGAGCGCTACCCACTCCATTCAGACATACGGAGTGTGCGGAGTGATGTTAATATTTACATTTACAATTCAAACAAACCGGAGCCGACATAGGATTGTAAAGTACAATCAACCTATGTAGACTGTGCCAATTATGGCATCCTGGGATTTCTGTCACTAAGTTAAGAGAAAGAAAAGTCTTTGCCACAAGTCACGTTGCGCTGCAATGCATACTGGTGATCTCTAACTCGTTGATACCATTACACACCTGAACACACCATCACGGGAACATATAAACCGTGATGGCCAGATGGCAATCACGGATCACCAGATTTTTTCCATTCGATCTAGTGGAGACTTATTCGGAATGGCTATAGTTCCAAAAAACAGGTTCAATGTTGAATTCCATTCCCAAGGAGTGAAGAAAAAGGTGAACCTATTTCCTCAGCTTCACGACTGGAACTTAAAAAATGAGCAGCATCATTAACATGAAAAATGTCACCAGAACGTTGACAAATCATTACTGGTTTGAACGGATGATGTACTTAATTCTGGTCCTAACTAAGGAATTCGAGTTTTGACTAAATAAGACTAGAATCCACTACCTGCATCACATAATTTTGGTTCTAACTAGGTAAATTTCGTTTTCACGGATTTCGGGTTTAATCTACAACATAAATAGGGACTTCAGAAAGTCCATTGGTTCCGTGCTTGCTTTAGCATTCCTATCTTTTGCTTTGCTCGAGGTGTTCATAATAGTTTATATACGAGTATGCAAAGAAGGTGAATTCGCCCTCGACGTCCTGATTAGATATCACAGAAGGGAGTTGGTCCAAAACAGTCAAAACAGACGAATCTTCCTTCAAAGTAAACATTCCAGAACAGACACTCACGATCAGACACCCAGACACTGCATGCACACCGGGATCCAGTTAGACACACCGAACACTTCCATCCATCTCATGACACTTATAGCTGCGCTCCATCCTATTCTGCCATTCAGAGTTGAACTCCGACATTCCCTGTCAATTGCTCCAACTTCAACATAGTACATGATCAAAGTTTTGTAATTAGTTTTGAAAGGAAAGATTTCTTTTGTTCTAGAAATTATTATTTCTCCTTCTCGAAAGGGTCACGACTAGTTGGAATGATTTTTTAGTTTAAAAATCCTCTTGCCGTACGAATACTATGTAGTCCTTGCAGGTAGAGTATAAAACATAATTGGACTCAATTTTGAACATGATCAAAACAAGTCGTCAACTGGAATAACTTTTTGGTAAAATCTCTAGTTACGATGTAACTAAAACTGCTTTTTAGAGCAGGATTTTAAGTCAAATTGACAGGGAAATCTTTTCACCCGTAAAGCTCAGATCAGACTACAGGATGGTCGTATCACTTGTACCTTTGCGGACTCTTGATTAAAATACTAGAAAACCCGTCGTTCGAAAAGTGGACATCTAGGGAGAAGGTAAGCCCATTATCCTTTCACTGGAAAGACTGGGGTATATCGAGAGGAAGGACGGTCGGACAGACAGACGGGATTATTGCGTAATAGATTTTATTGGTATATCATGCTTGAAATCCGAACAGGTCAAATATTTTCTAGCTGTGTGTCGAAATTATATTTGTCGGGTCATATTTGTGACTTGATGTGACTTCTCAAGTTAGATTTCCAGTTGATCTGGTCTCTACACTAAAAGTGGTCTCCTTGTACGCAGATGTCCGATACTTTTCGTACATGGGTCTTTGACAGTCACTCAAGTCAGTTCATGTTCTCCGGTAACCAACGAACCCCTAGAATGTTCTCTTTTCCTATTCCAGTCAAGAAGAACAAGACTGGAATACTGATTAAGATTGCGTCTCCGTCCAGTCACATTAAAGGGTGCAATGTTGACAATATCAGCCTGTAAAACCAAAAAGATCGTCCGTAACTGGTTACGTCCTTGGAATAGAAAATCGGAATGAGTGCGTTGAAAAGAAAGAATGTTGACCGCAGTACATTATGGGCATTACGTGAGTTCATCCTGTAATTCCAAAGACTGGAATGAATGCATTTGAATAACTTTGTAAAACTATGCGGGATAACTTTTCTTCTCACAATTGACAGGGGAGAGTCAAGAAGATTTTCTTTGTTGTCAGTCGGAATCCTTTAAACTTTTATTTGAATGTTTGCACTTGCTACGCATAGTTTTCTAAACATTGCTCTTGTGAAATTAAATCACCCATTCTGCAGAATTCTTCTACGTTATATTTAGTTACAAACGTAGCACAAAGAATCCAGGGACTGAATTTATTTCATTACAATAAAGATTTGGGGAGTCTGAGTAATGACAACCGCGCGGACCTAACCTGGATTTATTAGAACGATAAGCGATCAGCTTGCTTTCTTTTCCACAAGAACAATAAATTCGATACTGATTAAATTTGCATTCACGAAAAATAGAAATTTTATGGTCTCAGGCGTGTTCCATTCTGGCCAAACTCATATTTTATGAGCAACCATTAGCCAGTCTCTGAGAAAATAATAGTTTATTTTGCGAAGCAAACGTAAAGTTTTTTTTAGCGAGTCCACACCACCTCAAATTTTAATGAAGTCTGGCCGACTAAGCCAAGGTAATATAAGGATGAGTTCCATAATGGGGAAAGCACTCCTTACCTTTTCCCATCAACTAACTCTTTCATTTTCTATACCAGGAGGATTACGATTATACAATTCTTAATGTTACTTTGATCTTCCTATTTTGAGTTGGATCATTTCATTTTAGGCCACTACGTCTACTATAACCTCCGTTTTCGTTTTCTGCTATACATTGAAAGTCCTAAACCCCGGAACAGAACACAATGGTGAATAAGATTTGACTCAAGAAGGTATTATGGTGAAGTGTATTTTAATCATTTGAAGAGAGAGAGCGGAGAGGGTAGACTCCTTATCTTTCTTAAGAGAAATCCATTATTTACGGGTATGTAGGAGTAAAATCCGCAACCCATTAGATGAGCATAATTCATGGGAAGCTTAGAAGTAACTATGTATAAATTGAAAGATAATAATACATGGACACAATAGACTTTCCAAGAAAGTAAGTCCCATCTCTAAATCTCTTTCAATGGCCATGGGACTTTACCCTGCCTGTATGTCCTTAAGATTAGTTTTAGAAGATTAAACGAAAAGTTTTCCTTATGCAAAACAGAAACCTTGGCGTAGTACTCCGTTATATATTTATTATTAATATTGTCCCGGGAACTGGAGCACGAAATAAGTATTGTGTGTTCCACTTTTACTCTCATGTCCAACTAAATAATGAAACTATAGTACCCAACATAATTTGACTATTTCCCTATCAGGCAGGTTCGAAGTCTCCAACAAATAAAAAACGATTTTTAGCAAAATTTGAATATCCAAGACCTTTAAGCCCATAGTAACGAGAGAGAATGTTGTTTATCGTATTCGAATATGCATTGCGTGGTCTGATCTGAGGTCATTAACTTCGGCTTCAGGCGATGGTCAGACTCTTCGTTCGTTCGAAGCGGTGCTCCTACGCCTTAAGAAAGAAATACCTTAGAAAAGGCGAGAGGTCCTCGGTAGAAGTCTGGTTAAAAATGAGAAATGAAATGACGGTTCTGAGGGGACTAGAGCATAGGTTTTCTCTTTTACTCGTATTTCTCTCTTCTGAGCGAACTTCCATCGAGGAGTTCTCGCCATTTGTAAGGCATTCTGATTTTGCTCGTTTGAGTGAGGAACAATTATTTTCCCATGGTAACGTAGACAAGCGATTTTTCGTGAAGTTGTTAGGGTCAACCGAGCGGAGGTGGGGTGGGGAATGAAGCACCTAGCTTATCGTAAGTTTATGACATGCTCAATGTTTGATGGCCGGAATCTAGGTTGCCCGGTCAATCTCGTCATTATTACTTCGGATAAAACAAATGAAATTGAGTCTGTCCTTACCTTATACGGAGAACAATATGAAATTATTTTACTACTACCTACCAGTTGAAAAAATTGCAATTCAAGAAATCTGTTGCCATGGCAAAATAATCTAACAGTTTTTATTTAATATCCCATTGTCATTGTACTAAACCCGTCTGATGATTCAAGTTACATAGATATGAATTATTTTTTCACTCAGTCGGTTCCTTGATTGAAAAATAAACTTGGAGAAGAAACATTAATTGCAATCAGTTTACAAGGTACGGGCAAATAGCATCCAGTTGCAGAAAGAGGAATAGATTTCAACAGAGTCCAGAAATTTACCCTTTTATAGTATAGAAACACTCCAGTGAAGATCTTCAAAAATCAACCACCACGTCTTGCTTGTCAAAACACTAAACCATCATCGTATGAAATACCGGCAAGGGTCGTCCGTGCATCAGACGTATGGTACAACAGACCGATAATTGTAAAGATGTGGTTTTAGATTGTTAGGAGCTTGAAAATGAATATTCCATTTTGCAGAAAGAAATTGTCTGTTTTTTGTGGCCTTTGCGTCTTATTATCTCAACCCCCAAAAATGTTGAACATATTGGAACGTTCATTAATCATCCACACGAAAGACCAAAATCCTTTTTATTTTTGAAGGTGACTGAATATATGGACTTGTTTTAAATCCAAGGGGAAATTGGTTTTCGTAAAATGTAGATGAATGTCCAGTTTTCTCCATTCCAACGCACTTGAGCAGAATACCAATAGTCATTGTACATGTCCTTTTCCAAAAGGAGGGGAGATTTTAGTAGCGTCGGAAATGCACTTTCATGCTCCTGTACTGCTGTCTTCTCAATTCGAGGGTGAATAGCTAATGATGTCGTAAAACCTGTGCGAACGTCAAATGGCAACCTTAAATTCAAATAACGAACCTAATGGACAACGGACATAGAATGAGTTAGTAGGTTCAGCTTTCGAGGATAAACCAATTTGACTTTTTACAACCTCTCCTTGTATTCCAACAGTGTTATCTCGTAATTTTCTGAAATGACATATCCAAACGACTCAAGACTCATCTAATGTTTCCTTAGAAGTCAGTACAACAGACTTCTGCTCAGCTACGATCAGAATTTTTTAAACTACGTGGGTGAAAGTAATGGGGATAGTTTTTGATCGGGCAAATACATAATTTTAGTTTTATTTCTAATACATTCTTTGAAGAAAGATAGCACTAAAATGGCAATAACCCAAAGGTATGTCCGCTTTCTACCGTCAGTATTTTTGGAGAAAAATCAAGATCAAGGAAGACTTGGTATATTACATTCTCCAAAGTGAATCTGGTAAACCTGACTACTATTTACGACAATACACAGCTACGTCGGATGAAGTAGTAGTAGTAAAGACTGACCTCAGTGATCCGGGTCCTAAGGTTTGGAGTACGAGCCAGGGATGAAGGAATAATAGGACACCCCCTGAAAGAAAAAACAGGTTCGAATTCTGAAAACCGGATATAAGCTGCACGACACACATGACATTCATCTTAATCTTTTCGACAGCAAAGATTGGCTCGTTTCATATTTTATATTTCCAGTGTGGCTGTTTCTGGTCTTTTCTCCCCCTGCGGTCCTTTCCTATCATCCTGTCATGGCCCTTCTTTCCTTCCAAATCCACCCAATGTTCCAGTAGTTTCAGAATCCAAAAAGTCTCAATAAACCATGCATCGTAGTCATAGCCCTAGTCCTAGTAGCAGTTGAGTTGCCCTTCCTACTGTGAAACTACTACTACAACTACTATTTCTTTTTGCACTCACGTCCGAGTCCGTTGACATTACTTCAAAAGGCTTCGCTTACTTTATCTTTCATTGCATTACTAAGGTTTTCTCCGACCAACCTAAACCTTAAACTTATAACCTGACTTTCCTACCAGGGTGCACCCGTCTCGTAGAAATAAAAAATTACATTACAGACTTTCTACTTGTTAAAAGCCCGGGAAAGCGCGTTCCACCCGGTGCTAGAAAAATTCGCTTTGGAAATACTGATAGGGTATTGATTTCAGACACATGTCTCCGAAAGATAATTTTGACGACATTCTTAGCTGAGCGTAGAAGGGAGGAAAAATTCTTCTGGATAAATCCACGAGACACAATAACGTATGATTATACGCAGTGCCGCTGGGTAGACGTAAAATATAGCTTCCCGGTTAACAACCCCCGAAGGTGAAAGCCGCTTTCACTCCTAAAGGTTTACGTTTACCAATGCAGTGTAAAATTTAAATAATTTCCGGTTCGAGGGGTGGAAACCAATCAGGTAATAATTAATGAAACGATTGGACATGTAACTCGAAGTTTGGCAGTTTAGTGAGGCGACCTTTGCTTGAAATATTACAATAACTTAAGCATTTTAAAGGACGTACTCACTGACACTTCTGCACCCAGTGAGGATTTTCCATATATTCAGGGAAAGGTTGCACTGTAAGTTAAAATATCGCCTATGCTGTCAGTGAAAGTCAATGCACTTTCACCCTTACACTTTCTCCATTAATGAAATGTCAAATTCACCGAATTTTTTTTATTCACTGGCTTAAGTCGATAAACCATAATTAAACAGGCGATTTAACACGGAACGAAATTGAACTTTTCATTTTGGCAAAGTTCGCAAGGAATTTCCCTTTGTGAATATTGAATACAAACATACTACTTTTACATTCATCTCCATTTGACTTATAACTATATTATGCCCAAACCAATCCCCATTCCGAAGAGTTACAGTACATACGCAAATGTACTCCTTAACCCTTGAATAAGAGGTTTTACTACTACTTGTCCAAATGTGGAATGTGAAAAAAGCAAGGATTCGAGTTTGGAGACACTTAATGTATTACGTACACACAAGAATAAAATTGTCTCAGACAAGGAACATAAAAAGAATTCATAGCACTCAACTAAACTGTCATCTAGTCTTGTTTTTATGACCACGACACAACCATCATGACTAGTTTTATTGTCTGTTACAAACTTTATGTGACGCTTCCTGTTCACCATGATTATGTCTACAACATAGTCCATTTCTTGTGGTCATTCCTACTATTGATTTTTGGTAAAAAATGTGTCGAGAATTTAAAGAATTCGCTTCCAAGATGGCCAAAATATTAAGATATTGACAAGGAATTCTAGCAGGCACCGTTCGTGTAATTAACCACTCACCTCATTAATAAAACGCATTAGTTTGTTTAATGGTATTAAGTTCAGGCAAAATTTCTTGGCCTGCGTCTGCCCTTTATTACAAGGTGGTTAAACTAGTCCATGTCCTTTGCTATGCAATGGCGTAATTATATTGAATATAGTTATGCCATTGTTTCAATCAACACCAAACATATGTTGTACACCATGTGGAATTGATATTGCAATTGTCGAAGTAAGCGGTTAGTACGACTGCGACAATTCGAGCCCTCAGACAGAACTCGAATTAACTAGTGTATGACAATAATGCGTCGTACACATTGAGCTACAAGCACTAAGCTATGGAAAACATTTATCCTGATAATTCACGAATGTCTGTAACTTTCGGATTTTCAGTCGATTAGTTGTTTACAACTTCATAATATTTTACCATTTCCACATGCATACTGAGAAATTAAAATTACATATGAATATTACAGCTGACGGCTTTTAGAATAACAACGTAATATGAATTCTAGAAATCTGTCCCAGAAATCAAAATGACTATTCGCATAATTGCCAAAATTATGGCTGGTCTGCTGAAAATACGATCCACGAGGAGGTAACTAGGACGAGGAAGGCTTGCTATGCTGCTGATCTGAGATCAGAGAATTCTTTCTTAGAATCAATATGTTCCATTTCCCAAACAGTTCAGTAAATAAACTGAATTAATTTCTATTGGGTGTTATATGATTTTGCCTTAAAGTTTTGATGTTTTCTCCAATAATATGCAACGCACAAAATATTCAGCTGTCCCTGAATGATGTGGCCAAGTTCATTTTCCTGTAGCTTTTGACGAATTGTTTTGAATTAAATGAGGTTAGGCGCAAATTGAAGTTGAAAAACGAGAAGGATTAATTAAATTTACTACAAATGATATCATGTGCAAGGGTGCCCACCAGGTACACCGAAGCACTTTGGTGATTTTCTTAACACATTATCTTATGGGTGTATTCTTAGGAGTACATAATTTAATGTTCGGCATAACAACATTGAATTCGTCAAATTTTGATGTCATTCCGGCATAAATTGATCCGAAATGTGTCTTGGACAGCCATATATAGAAGAAACGAAGCACCGCAGACCTTTACAATGGTAGAAGGTAGGAGACAACTCACAATTGCTCCCCAACTTTGGCAAGTTTAAAGTTCTTGCGGGCGGCATCCGGCGCGCTGAATGTAAATACCTAGATAAATAAAGCAATAATTATTAATAATATTGTTCTTTACATGGCAGGCCGGTAGTGAAAATACTTTTCAAATTCTTTACTTTTGCATGGAATTAAATTTTTTGAACAAGGTTCGTGGAAACCAAATATGAAAGGCATGGATTCAATGACCTCTGACGTCATGTCGTAAAGAAGCTGGTGCTGATTGGAGACCTTTTTTGCATTACATAATGAGCACCATCCGAAAATAACAACTCTTCGTGGTGACTGCTGGCCTACCTATACAGAAGTGTGTGAAGGTATCTTGGTAAGTACAAAAAAGACGATTAGTTGTGCTCAGTGGTTAAGTTCGTACTTCTCTGCTAGCCAACCCCGGCTTCTTTCTGAACGAAGATTTTTTCCTCTATTTGGCAGATAGAACAGGTTGGTCAAGTAAAATTGTCGTTGGTCAATGATGGGTAGTTATATGTATATGAATGGTTCTTTGCCAGACTCCGTGAGGCAATGCTAGGGTATTAAAGTTCATATAATTAAATGACTAACTCTGTCTCGTACCAAGTCGCCAACTCTATAAATGAATTCCATTGTAAATACGCAGACAGAAGCTTCATAACATCCCTTGATTCACGATTATCCAAGGAGTATTCATATATAGTGGTCTTTGGTCTCTTAGGAGTGCTGGATGGTTGTTTACAGAAAAACAAACATTTCTTTATAGCTTTGATGCTTGCCCACTCGGATGTATTATTCAAATAATTCATTTTTCAACACGGATTGCACGAGTGGATTGACTTTTATTAAACCCAACGTTTCGAGTAAACCTTACTCTTCTTCAGGGGCTAAGA
>JAQGCA010002860.1:0-12968 GCA_034698945.1 Protaphorura quadriocellata | reverse complement strand
CCGTCTCTTAACGTGGGGACGGAATTTTCAAAAAAAAACTTTTGGATTGCCACTCTATATATATTAGAATCTCTTTGCCTCTCCCCTATTCGAATTGATAATCCGTTGCCGTGCTGTTGCGGCAACAAACTGCCAATATTTCCTTCCGAAATATTATGAAAAATTTTGCGGTCTTAATTTGCATTTTTCTTCCTATAGTTTGACAGCTAATAATTTTATACCTAATATTTGTGTTTTATTTTTCGCTCGTAGACGCCAGAACAAATATACAACTTTCAAACGATTGGCCAACCGCTGATATTGCAGTGGTTATGGAAGACGACGAGAACTCATTTCTAAAAACCATTGTAACTGACTTCAAATTTTTAACACGAACCTATATTGTGATCAATCCATCCAAATTGTCAACATTCGTGTCACAGTTGAGAATTGTAAGATTTTTGCATAAATCCTACACGAATTTTATGAACCACCCCGTAAAATATTAATATATGCGAATAGGAACTGAACACATGTCCAAAAACGTTTATCAGAACGGCCCACCCAAGCTGATTCTTGCATGTTTCGGTTCCCCATAAAATTCTAGTAACGCAATCCATCTACGGAATTCCAAAACTTTGAACTTCAACAGTTTGCTTCGATAGGAACATTCCCAGAGTCATGTACAAAAAATGTTGCATGAATGCATCATGCATCTCCTTCTTTTCACCTTTTTGGAGATGTGTTCCTTTCCTATACAGATTATTGTTATTATATTTTACCAATAATACCTGTCCTAATAATTTTCCTAGATTCCAAACATTTACAATGATAGTGCAACAAACAGGAAAATTTGGAAACCGACATTTCTCATCACATTGCCTGGATTTCCTGAAACCCCCAAGAACTCAAATCTGGACTGGTTGTCCAATTTCTTCTTTACACAAAACATGTCAAAGAATTTCCAAGTGGATAGTGATATTTACATAATCCATCAGCTGGAAAACCAGTCAGATACATATTTGTCCGAAGTTTACCATTTAAATGGCCTCACTCATTTCAAAAAATTGGCGTGGAAGAATAATACAAAGGACCTCACATTTCTATTGGCAAAAGCGACTAGGAGAGGAAATTTTAATCAAACAAAAATTAAGGCAGCTGCTGTGGTAGTTAGAAATATTTATGAATATTATTGGAAGACCTTAGAACTTAATTATTAATTTCCGTATATCAAGGTGGACCAAAACTATCACTACCAATGCCAAGTTGAGTGCAAAGATGGCAAGCCCGAAAGGTTTCTAGAAAGATGTGGAAATAACGTCATGAATTTAGAGACAACTTTAAATTTTACGTAAGAAATAATTGTATTTTTTAATAAATTCGTAAACTTACGAACCCCAAGAAATGTGAGATATAAGTACATTGAATGTGTTTATTTATTTTTTTTAGATACGAGGCAATTATTGCGACAGGTTGGACTAACATTTTGGCAAACGGTAGTTTGACTGGAATAGGGAGACAAGTGCAAGATGGAGATGCAGACATCGCTGTTACGAGTTCTATTAATTTACCTTTCCGAAATCAGAAGCTGTTGTTTTTACACCCAAACGAGAAAACATCAACGAGAATATATTTTATGCAACCGGAAGCGAGCACTCTGCGTGATATTTACATAACTCCATTCCGGAAGGAAACATGGCTTTGTATTTCTTTAATCTGGTCGTTCATCATGCTCAGTATCAAATTCATGATCAAAATGGGGCATTTTTATCAGAATAGAAATGATTCAGATAAGGACTGTGGGGCTCTCCTCTTCTCCATTGGGGCTATATCTCAGCAAGGTAACCAAATATTCCTATATCTCTACTCTCCATATTACGACAAACTAGGTTTTGTGCAATTTTTGTATTTTGACAAAATTTGACAACTTCCCTTACTTCCCTTCTAGGTAAGCTTATATTGTTTGAAAAAAATGCAGGATAATTTTGCAAAATTTGAGTATTAGCTTATCTAGTGAAAATTCGCTGTCAAGTTATGCTGTTTTCGATAACCGAGCGTAGTTAAATTGAAATTACGTGATTGCGATGAATAGAAATTGCTAATTAAAAATTCCATGCAGGCATGACATTGGAAGGTTGACATGGACTAATGTAGGTTCATATTCCATAAGATTTTGACTCAATTTCCGTTTTCACTTTCAAACCGATTGGATGTTCACACCGTAATCTGTCTCGAAAGTATTTAATTATTTATTTTTTGGTTTGGCCTGTAGTGTAACTTCTCCGTAGTGACCACGACTACAAAGCCCAAGTGACTGCGTTAAAGAAAGGCAACTGTATATATCAACTAATATAGGACTTACTTTAATATTTTCAGGTTGGCATGCATCCCCTACATCAACCCCTGTTCGAATCGCTGTTATGTCCAGTCTACTCTTTGGACTCGTTATTTACGTCGCTTTCTCAGCATCACTGGTATCAAACCTTTCGAATGAAAATATCCCAATTAAATCATTAGACAACCTTCTGTCTAGTGGATTCAAATTCCTCCAAGACATTTCATTATTTTCGTCAAATGTGTCCGTCGAAGGTATTTCGAATTCTAGCAATGCACCGACGGCAAACGTAACAAATCAAACTATGGCTAATGGGAATGGCGTGTATTGGGTAAATCTGGAAGACGGCGTTCAACAAATTTTAAAGAAACCTTCGGCGTTGACGTGCTTTCCGGACCCCTTTCGAACAGTTCTCACAAGACTTAATTACAGCGATCGATTTTATTGTGAGAAAATCTACAGTTTTGAACCTGCAAATGCAATTTACTACATCGGCATGTTTCTCCGCAAAGGATCGCCTTACAAGGAACTTTTCAATCACAGGTAATCATTTTTGTGTAAATGGGAAAAACGGCTATTTTTACATTAGTTATTGCTGTTGCTAATTGTGCATTATATTTCACAGGATTGCTTTAATGAAAGAAGTTGGAGTGAATGTTCGAGTGAACAGAATCTATCGGATTCACGCTGATGCCCCATGTGTGTCCAATATTCAACTCACTCATGACATACTTGGAATTATGGATTTGTTCTCCGCTTACGTTATTTTAGGATCAGGCTATGCAATCAGTTTAGCAGTGGTATTTCTTGAAAAAGTTTGGGTCAGGAGTATGGGCACGTATTTACAATAGATAAGCTAATTTAGCTTTTCGCATAATTTATTTCAGTGTTTGTTTGTTCATTATTTCAAGCAAACAACTTTACAAGGCATATCATCACTTCATTTAACTATTTAACTATAGGTAAAATGTCATTGGCAAATTTCTATTATTTGTACACAGATAAATGAATTACATGAACATAAAGCTTAGACATGACGTCGTGTGCTTAATATCTTAAAATGTGTTAAATGCAATATTTACCTCAGTTCAATCTGTAATTTCCTCAGAATAAGTAAATTTCAATCCGAATTATGTAATATTAATGGTTTGGTTTTTGAATCATCACAGGGCACTAACGAAGAGACCCCTTAATTTTTGGCGTGGTAACAACTATGTTGCAGTCAAGTTAGAATTTCATTTATCAAATTTTGAGTCAGTTGCAACAGTAAATGACAAAATGCTACGTGCGAGGAAAAAAAATCTTATAAAACTACCTGATTTAGAAGAAAATCACAAGGAGTTTGTTGTACCGACACCTGATTTTAAGTAATATTCCGATAGAATTAATTCCATTATTAATTAATCCGATTGAATAGACATTGAATGCAATACAAAGTATTACTCTTGATCCAGTTGTGTTGTTTACCTCAGAGACCAGAATTATCGTTCTGAATTTGAGTAAAATCGAATTTAGTATCTTGGATTCCACAAGTCAGCCCAGAGTAAAAGTTCAGTAAAAGTACATTTTGTTTGAACTATATCTCATTTGCATAAAAATATGGGTGGAACTTACATTCTATCAAATTTCCAAAATCTTAAATCTTTCCATGGTATTATTCTTTTGAGGACATCTTTTGATGTCATTCCAGCACAAAAGGCCTGCGATAAAAATCGCATTAGCATAGAGAGCAAATCTTGCTACACATGATTCTCTCATCTGAGGTAATACAATCTTAAGCGTATTTTCTAATTTGTAGCGCAACATTGGTTATTCTTTCGGGGAACCGTTGAAAAGAATAAATAAGGGTGTAAATAATGTAGATAACCACACAGCATTTAATTCCAGGTTAATTATTTTTTAATTGAGTCTTTCCTGCAATATATTTGCATATACTCACTCAGTACACTCAGTCACAATAATCCAAATTTTGTCAGAAACATTTGCCTAGACCTTCCTGAACAATTTCTTCATTAGATTTTATGATTGCATGAATTCCCGATGTTACGGAAGTAACGAAAAGCTTGATCACATCACGACTTACGACGCACTACTTTTATGACGGAATGAGTTCGAAAGTTGAACTTATCCTTCATTACGTGAACACTTGGTAGATAAGTAAAATATGCATGTGTTACCGAATTCTGTGAAAGAGTTTCAACTTTCAAATTGTGTTTGTAAAGAGTGAAAATGAACTTTCACACGACAGAATGCATTTGATCTCTGTCGAGTGCCGTGCCACTGTACTCCCACTCAAAGCACTGCCAAGGGTTGTCAGATAACAAATCCAATCTCCGGTCTCACTAAAAATTCAAACCAGTAATGACTCCAACTCTAGTGCTTTGCCTTACATTGTAGTACTTCACTAGATTTAGGTCAAATCTAATAGAAGTAACAGCAGATCGGGTTTCTGTTATTTTTATAAGTGGAAGAACCACACCCTTTTTTGATGCCATTTATTTTAGCAAATACATCGAATAAATCAAAACTACGTTGTCCATATTTTTTAATTTTGTTTTTATTAATTGTTAGTAAAATTTTAAACACTCATTACATAATTTGTAACTTGGAACGGCATAAATTTGAGAGTACGATATTGACTTAGAATCGTTAATATATTTCCTACTATAAGCACGAAATGAGGACACCCCGTGTGAGACCACAGTTCTCACTAACTTGTACATTATAGTATTATTTTAATAAAATACAAAACATTTAGTTTTATTGATATAATTTATCTAAAAATTAAATATCAATTATAATTCAGTAAGAGTAAAGTGAGCATTCATCACTCGCTCACAGCGTCTGAATATAATATAGAAATTAGTGACCAGCACTTTTTCTATTACCTTTTCCAAGACAATGATGCTCAGATTTACAAGACACGTACAAAAATTACATACATACACCAAAATCAATTAAAATAGTTAAACAAAAATATCAAAATATTTCAAGACACCTTTAAACCATAATGACAATATTTTAATATAGGGATTTTTTAAACAGCAATGTTTTAGCGAAGGGTGGCCTTTATTTCTACGGAACGCATAATGTCGATACTTCCTGAAACTTAGTTTAAAGGAGCACCCTGTGGAATGTAAAGTGTTTGCTTAACCAAGACAAGCAATTTAAGTGTGTAGTTTACATAAGACAACGAAGACTTAACTGACCAGCCAAACACCCACTTTAAATTCAGGAAGTGATTCGACAACACGTACTTCCTTCTTAATTAAACTGAAAGTTGGAATTCTATGTTCCAACTTGAGTATAAACGAATGGATTCAGATTACAATCCAAATCCGACTGAATGAGAAATCTACCCGGGTGGAATTCACGATCTGATTACGTGACATGTCCGGATAGTTACATTGGTTTTAATTAAACACCACATTTACTCTTATCTCCTACTACAAGTAACTTTAAACGGAACAAGTCTTTCCTTTGAAAGGAATCGCTTTCACATGTAGATATTAAATCAGGCTAAGACGTTCCAGTGAATAAAATTATGAAGACAAAGATTGGAATGATTTAAAAATGTCTGGCAATGAAGCAAAATTTTACCCGCGAAAATGGGCCGAACAGGAATTGAACCAGCAACCCCGTGGGATGATTATTACTCTCTCTAATCTCTTTTGTGTCTTCCGACTTTACGTGAAAATTGGTTTCCTCGTCAATTATTTCAAAAATAGTGAAATTGGGTTACAACTAACATGTACAGGGCGACACATAAAAATTGACCCCCGCGCATCTCCGCCGTATCGGAACGAAGAGACTTGAAACGAAAAATATAATAGTTATTAACCGCCCTGTAGTGTTTCTCAGGTACAGACAATGAAGTAGCTACAGGGCTGGGCTAAGAATTTTTAATTAAACTTTCACCCAGACCTTTGTAATTTTGATTTCAAAGTGTAAGTCAAAGACAAATACATTCCAAGTTTTACAGTCCGCCACGTGGAGACAAATTACCTAGAAATGAAGTCAAGCGTTTAAACTACACAGTACGAAATGACAATTCAAGTATTTTTGTCACTGGAATTCTCAAACTTGATTTTTAAGTAAGTGGAAACAAAAGACCCGCTTTCGGAATGAAATTCCTGAGTTTCTTGTTATCTTATTCGAAAAATCGGGTGTCTCAAATCTCAAAGTATTTTGACTTCTGATAAACGGATTTCTTTGTCAATTTTGGGTCAAGTACCTTTTATTTACTAAAAACAAGTCAAATTTAACTTGCGAGAATTGGAATTTCTATAAGTTATCCCACCGACTATTTTTCAGCCGAAATCCCACATGATTGTGGGAGTTGAAAATATAGTATATGCCCCGGAAATTATTGACGGACAGGTCAGGTCATTTAAAGCACACTCTCACGATTATTGGGTTTATATTTTCGAGTCGTACTCTCATGACCCCATTTCCTCACAACCCTCACAAATGAATTGTTAAAGTCTGGACTATTAGCTGTTGAGTTTGTGGTCAAAGTATTATTGTTGATCCCACTCCCTCCCGTCATCAAAGTTAGGAAAGTTCCATTCCGATGAAAAACATATCGCTTTCGTGCTTTTCCACAACAAATGAGTCTCCGGAATCCATTCCTAAATTTACTTGACATAATATTGTAGAGAATGGGATTGAGGGCGGAGTTGATGTAAGTCATGATGCGAGAAAAGTATAAAATGGAATAGTAAGTCTCATCAAAACTGTAGTCAATATCCGTGAGGAGAACGACCATTGTCAACAGTCTGAATGGAAGTAAGCAAAGGAAGAAAGTAAAAACAACAGTCCCCAACATCATGACGACTTGTTTTCTGGCATGGAGATTGGAATTCTTCGCATTTAGAGCTGATCGGTCTGTGGTCAATTTTTTGGCAATTTTGTGGAATGTGACACTCAGGATGATAAGAGGAAGCAAGAAGAATAGTACAATGGTTGAGATTGTGTACAAGTCTGGCCAAAAGCTTCCGGCTTCTACTAGACAGCGCGGTTTGATCGTATTTTGGAAGATAAATTCTCCATAGAGACTCATTGCGATCATCGGACTGCGAAAAGTTAAAAGAATGGAGTAAATTATTTCTCGTCATTCGAATCTACGCTATGGTGGGATTAAGAGTGTCAACGTCACCGCCTAACACTAACACGCCTGAATTAAACCTTAAAGGTACAAAATTCAAAACCACAAACCTTGTGATGACAAATGCAGCGATCCAAACAAAGATGCAAATGTAAACAGCCCTTTCCCTGGTGCAAATGTAGAGAACTTTGAGTGGAGAACAGATGGCGTAGTAGCGCTCAAAGCTAATGGCCAAGATTGTGAGCACAGATGCATGGCAAACCAGGAGTTCCAGGAATGGGATAACTTTGCCTGGAAAAATCAACAAATTCGAACATTTTAGTAACCAACAACCGGGATTTATTTCACATATTTAGAAAAAAGCGCCCAGGATTAGTCATTCCAAATTTCCTGGTCGGAAAGGTAAAAAGTACATAGGCCGATGGATTTGGCTGAATTTTAGAATATTGTAACAATTGAACTCTCTACTAACATTTGTGAAGGTCATTCCCCGAAGAATCTGACTATTTACCGTTGGTCAATAGAAGTACTACACTTTGCATCGTCATGATTGCCTATGACCTCACAAAATGCATTTATCCCGTATACTTTTGCTCAGGAGATTAAACATGACCTCCGGATTTAACTTAGAAGTGAATCCGGAGTTTTAGTATTGGAAAATAGTTTTCTCTTCCTTGATGATAAGCACGCTTTTTAGGAATTACCTAGTATTTCACGAATGTAAGGAAATTGTTGCAATGGTTGGCTGATCACATCTATAAGAAGCAAGTCCCGTCGTGAACGTGACACCCGAGTCAAGTGACATTCAAATCTCAGGGGTGTGATAGATTAAAAGTTGGAAGTCAAAGTGACAAGAATAAATTAAGAGGAGAAAGTTGGTAAGAAAGTTGAGACTAATTATGAAGAGAAATTCTCTGAAGGGACGTATTAGTGAATCAAAATGCTAGATCAGATTTCCACACTACCTCGGCAGTTTAGGTGTTTAATCTTGTACATACACAGTTCATCGCCCTATCTTGAATATATCGTCCACTTGTTTATAAAAGTTATCTCTGAAAAATTTGGCCAAATTATTTTATTATCTACGAATTAAGATTAACTTACACATGGTTCGTCCAAGAACCCATATATCCGGGTGATGCAGGACTTCCAGTAGGGCTGTCGGAGTGACGACCAATAATACAAGAAGATCTGCTACGCTCAAGTTCACCAAGAAAAAATTTGTTGATGTTCTCATGTCCCTGGAATTTAAAGAAAAGCATTGTTTTGAGATTTTCCATACTGGAGATAGGGTTCCTTTAGTTTGTCCCCGTAAAGATACCCCAAAGGCCGACTTTGCGGGTAGTAGAATGGCCTTCCCGGACCAGAGCAATATATTTATTTTATGCATGAATTTCTATGTGGGTTAAAGGAAAAGTTTATGATTGCAGCGTGCATTGAAACTAAACGAAAAAATATGACTATCTGAATTTCGTTATACCGTACGACATATCTCACTTCAAAGAAAATACATTCAGGATTTTATCGATCAAAAGAGTATCTTTTGATCTGTTATGGATTATTCTTTCTTCAATTTAAATTCAGCCCACGTGTAGAGTGTACAGGCAAATTGGAAATTTACCTTGAACAACTGATGACTAACGTGACCATGGCATTTCCAATCGTACCCACTGCAAGAATGATGACGATGAGGACACCAACTGTGACTCGAATGTACATGGGAATATTCTCCATTTCTCCAGTTCCATTGAGGTACAAAGAGTGATTGAATTCTAGGAATTCCATTGTGGACCAAACTGGAAAGCGAAAGAAGAAAACACCGTAAAAATTCAAATATTTTATCAAATATTAACTGAACTTCCTTAATTATACATGAATTTATGAATTCAGGATTCCATTCATCGAAACTTCCGTAGTTCGCACTTTTGATAACAAAATTGTCGAATTAGAAGTCCAGTCTCGTATTTAAATCAGTAGAGTCGAGGACATATAGACATTCACTGCTTTCTCCGTAAGATTCAGTGGAGAAAGTTGGAGAAAATCCCGACTGCAACTCAATTTACGGCGAGTGGTCGAAATCGTGCTTTGTGGTAGTTCTAATAATAATTCTATGTCATGAAAATAATGTTCCAGGCAGTAGACAAAAATGAAACTGCGTTTGGCGGACTTCATGAAATATCCATGTAATTTTGGGCTTTAACCGTGGCATGTCGTCTGTCTAAAAATTAAGCCCTCTAACTGTCGCTGGACGCTGTCATGATGACATGGGACTTGTATATGTTATTGCCGTACAGATTTAATCCAACAGCACAAGGTCAAAGTTGGCCTTAAATAATAGGTTGCTTAAGCGATTGGACTTATCCTTTGGTCCTGGTGTTTAAAATGAAGAATCATGAGTGACCATTCCATGGATTTAGTCTCTCCAAGGCAGGCATGATTCGATTAAGCGCCAGGACCATTACATTGTTTGCGGAAAAGCTTAGTTGAATCCAAGGACGGACTTTCTCCCTTTAAGTCTTTCCCTTTCTTCGCAGATCGGTATCGTGGACAGGAGGATGGGAATTCCTGGAAGCGCGTGCATGGGGACAAGAATCTCCGCAGTTAAATATAACACCAAAGACTATTGGGAATTAAAAGTGTCCGAGTTACAAATCCCACTGGGTAATCATTCCACTCCATCTAATGTCCACATCTTCTAATCTCTCACAGTTAAAGTTCATGGTTGAAAGAGCTCTGTAAGTTGAGGACAAAACAAATGTCCCTTTGTTCTTTGTTGACTCTGGTGCTTGAATTTGATCCCAGCTTAGTGGTAGCAGAAATGTCCTCGAACCAGGTACATGGCCATGTGGTATCCGATATTCTCAACATAAATACGTCCAATTTATCGGAGTACTCAAATAAAGTCTCAAAGTAACAAATGCTAATCAACTTAATTGGGAATACTGAGGTCGGTCAAGATAATAGGCTATTAATCTGTAACTCTAAGGCTTAAGCCGAACGTTGTCAATGTTACGGGCTTTAAGACCTAGGGGATTAATTACAAGACGAGCTTACTGGGAGTTGTTAAATAAAATAAGAATCCGGTCCAGATCGTACAATTGAATTTCGACGAAAACACTAAGCTGAGGCTTTCTTTTAAGCAATGAGCTTTACCCACAGATTCTGTGCTAAGTCGCAGGTTGATTGATTATTAGGTATCACACATTCTTTTAAAATGAGGATTTTCGTCTATTTTTTAAATTATGCTAGTTTAAAATTTGTTGCAACCACTGTTTGCAAGGCGTACTTTGACCCTGGGCCAAAATTCGTGTGTTGAAGTCGTAAATTTTAAGTGTATAAACTTTATATGTCAACTTTTGAAAGGCTTTAAGAAATTTGAAAAGATCATGCACAACACAATTTCACCGACAAATTGATTTAAATGAAAAAAAAATTCAAAATCTTTCAATAACTGACATGCAGATTGCAGAGTTTAGAAGCCTTAAATTTACGACTTTAACGTAATATAGAATTTTGGCCCTGGGTCGAGGTACGCCGTGTAAATAGTGGTTGTAAGGTGAAGTGAAGCGGTTTTCTGTATGACTTCAGGAATTAATTCTTTCTCAAGTGAAACCTTTAAGATTTCGCAATTTTTATAAGTGAGTGACCTTCCTGACATCATTAGGAACCGTCATGCGAAATTTCAGACCGAACGGACAAATTGAATGATCCGGGTACTTGACAAGGTTAAGCCAAATAAGCACAGGTAAATCTCCGTGCTAGCTTGTTGTGAAAGCAGTCCTTAATTGTTTTTGTAAAAAAAATTAATCCGTGGCTAGAAAAAATCATAAGATTCTTTATCCTGATGGAAAATCGGAAAGAGTTCTAACAAAAACAATTTGGAGTTTGCAGTTATTCTCCAGTTGTTGACCTTGGCCGACCCTGACTGGTAAAATCTTGACATTGAGAGAAACTGACCCCCGGCAGTATGTGTTGTCGGATATTAGACATCACGTCGCAACTATTTAATCACTTCATGAGTCTGAGGTCTGCCTTTTAAGAAATCATCCCGCGACTTGGTTCGCGACAGCATGCAGCAGCCAGACAATTTCACACTTGTCTAATTGAGTGGAATTTCTCGGAACCCGCGTCTGAACAAAACTCCGGGGGTTCTTCCAGTGAAAGTTTGTCATTCTCGTTTTATACGCTCAATTACATACAATGAGTGTCAAGTGGCAAACCGCTGAATTAAAACTGTCCAATTCAATAAACCCAAGTTATTTAAGGTCGTTTAGTTCGTTGCACCAAGCAAAATTTACAAGGAAACGAACCAATCAGACGCAATATACCGCCATAATTTTTTTTATTGCTAGAAATTTTTGAAATATTCTGAAAATGTTTTTTAATTCTTATTCGAATCAAATTTGCTAAGCTTACCATGATATCCATCGTTCAAATCCATTATAAATCCTGTTACGTTTCGACTTATTCATAAAATCGCAAATAACCTCTACTGATTTCACAGGAGTAATTTTAAGCAGTTTCAGCCTGTCAAAAATAAAATTTATAATTAACATTACCGTCAGGAATGTGAATAGTTGAATAATGAGAGGTCACAGCTTGTCAGAATGTGCAGGAATAGACAATTTTTGTTAAACACAGCCCAAAAAACTTCCGTTGGTTGAAATATTTTTTCACAAGTGAAAGTAAATACTATGTATTTTTAGATGGAGAAAGCTAACCGCTTGATGGAACGGAATAATCTGTAAACGGACTGCACTCCAAATTGGAGCTGAGAAATAAATAGCGTTACTTTCAGTTTTATACCCGGGTATTTCCAAGTGAATCTACCCGGCAGTTGCGCCGGCTGTACAGTGTATCTCTAACACAACGTAACCAACTTTTCTCCAAATTGAAATGGATAAATGGGACAAGTTTTCAGAAATTGACTGTGTCCCCCATTTGTATTCATTTTAACGACCCTTCAACTTCTCCATTTTCCATCAATTTTATTTTACAATTTTGTTACAGGTCAAGTTGTGTCGTTGGAGGGACTGCGTGAGTACTTCCACAGACCTGCCAAAATCTTTAACCCCGCTTATTTGAATGTCAAAAATTACATACTTGATTTTAGTTTTCTCCAGGTCGGTCACTCGCTTTAATACACACGGCTGAAAAAAACTCACGGTAACAACTCCCGTGTCTAGAATATAGAAAATCCGATTAATCCTCTACCCAAAAGTGACCCATTACACCAGAGACGCGACAGACAAACAAATATCCCTTTATTTCGGCGTTTACTTCACAACATATAGAAAACTTTACAAAAGCGAACTGTTTAGGGTGAATCCAGTAGAGGTGTAAAAGGGCCGGGCCGAATACCAGGCTTAACTGTCAAGGTCCGGGCCGGGCCGGGCCGACGAGATTTCCGGTTACTAGGGCCGGGACGGGCCAAGATGGTAATAATAATATTCAGGGTCGGGCCGCGCCAGCCCTAAAATATTTTCACGGTGAAATAAACAGACTAAAAGGCACTATTATGGGGTAGAGATGTATAAGGGCCGGGCC
>JAQGCA010002859.1:0-12968 GCA_034698945.1 Protaphorura quadriocellata | reverse complement strand
TTACAAAGGTAGGAGATCCAAAGATAATAAATTCGGTTTTTAAGAAATTAACTTCTAGTATATTAGCGTTTAGCCAGGAAATTATGTCCGAGATATCGGATTCCATTTTAGATAGTGCAACAGCAATGTCACTGAGTTTACACGTAATCATAAGTGAGGTTGGTTTATAATACTCATTGATTGTATTATAATTCAGACACATAATAGTATTAGCCAGAGACAGAGGAAGCAAGGTTACAAGTTACAACATTGTATGTCTAGTAATGTACTGAAATGAATGAACACTGTTGTACTTTGTTTTTCTTGGCATTCTATTTTGTTGAAATCATTAGGACATCGACATGCTCGTTGAATTGTTCTTTATCAAGTGCGTCAACAGTCAACAATATTAGACAGTCAATGACTGTGAACGCAGATGCAAAATGAATTCCCTTATTCAGTACCTACAGGTCGATGAATCAAAACCAACTGACAAAATATGAAATTAGTGACTATTCCATATCGTTGTACATTGTAATGAATGTATTACTCTGAGATTTCTCTAAACGCGGTGCGTGGTTCGTGGTGGCGTTGAGCCGACTGAGGTGTCTAAGAGGGAGGGCGACCCAATCTCCACAAATGATACTTTTGTGTGTTGCTTTTACATGGACAAAGAGGCAAATGTCAATTAATACATTCTAGTGCTGATAAGTTAAATCCGGAAGTTATTCATGGAAGGCGGTAAGGCTCAGACTAGTGAGTGCCGGGATTTTGTCCTTTAGGTCTCTGGTTCAATTCCTTTTCGGCCAACAGCCAACTTCCTTATTATTCTTTGCACGGCTGGGTTTTTGTACATCGTACGATACTTGCTCCTCAGAGATCTTACTTAAGGTTAACCACATTGGTCGATAGGGTATGTAAATGTATGTACAGTACATAGTAAAACTTGTAGATAGTAGAATAACCTCTTTGATCGTTGCTCGCTGACCTAGGTGTAGGTCATCGAGCCAAGAATTTATAAAGCTGATTAAACACGAATTTGAAGAGGCTGAAAAAACTATAACATTTAACTTTAACTTAAACCTTTAAACACACTACTCATCAGTTCACTTTTCTGCACTGGAGTGGTTTTACCACAGTAGAGATATCATTCCCTTCCCAGGCCGGCTGAAAGCAACCCAGTCTCCATAAAATATATTTTGTACCAATAATTACGTACTGGCGTTATGATACTGTAGAATGCAGATGGAGAAGAAAAATCCTCGGGTAATTTGCGATATTCTCGATGTGACCATAACAGTTTGGACGTAAAGATTGAGGTGTCGGCCACATGTTACTTGCCGGTCGCCGCGCTGGAATTCCAAACTTCGAATTCCGCATGACATTTTATCCATATCGAATTTCTTCACAAGAAATGAAGGAAGTGAAGCTGACGCACGCGATCTGCACTCGGCTTCTGTAATTACAGGTGAATTTTGCATCACATTTCACTGCGGCAGTCTCTGTCTGACGAGAACAGTGTCAATTGTTGGATTCATGCTCATTGTTTCTTCCACCATCCGTGGTTTTAGTCAACAGTTTCAACTCCAAGACGGTTTCTTGGGTGCATTCCAAAAGTCGCGATTTTTGTTCAAGTCGATTCCTCGGTACCTCACAACAGCTGTGACCGCAACATCCGGTTCAGAATCTCACAAGGTAATTCGTAATAATGTCGTAAGCTCATACTGGGTGGTGCCTTATCATCACTCGAGTTCACAGGAAAATAAGACAATCGATTAATTTTTTTTTCTTTCAGAAAAAGTTCAAACTACGAAGAGAAGTCAAGATGCCTGATGCAAAGAAGGAGTTAGTTCCGAGCCCTACCTATATTGCCGTGAGTTATTTACTTCACACTTTAATTTAATTTGAGGCCTACGCCTAAGTGACTTATTTCATTTCATTTTATTTTCATTGGATTGCCGGTTTTACAACAGAACAATTTTTCCTGAAGTTCTAACTCTAACGTTTATTCCAAATGGAATGAGATATGTCGTCATAGGGGTCAATTATAAGATTTTACTCATGTGTAAAAGTTCGTAAAACTCAATAGGTTGAAAGAATAAGGATTGAGTTAACCTTTTAGCTGTATAATAATTTTAATCGTTTAATATTTTGAAACTTCAGGATCGCCTAGAGCTTTGGAAGAAATGGAAGCACGAATACGATGAACAGCTTGCTGCAAAGGTTCCAAAGGCTATAACCATTACTCTGCCAGACGGAAAGCAAGTTGAAGGTCAATCCTGGCGCACGACCCCTTTTGAAATTGCTAACGGCATAAGTTCCGGGTTGGCTGAGAACACCGTTATTTCTAAAGTGAATGGAGAACTTTGGGACTTGGAACGTCCGCTGGAGGAATCCTGTACCCTTCAGCTTCTAAAATTTGATGACCAGGAGGCTCAAGCTGTATTTTGGCATTCCTCTGCACACATTCTTGGTGAAGCCATGGAACGTGTCTACGGTGGTTGTCTCTGTTATGGACCTCCAATTCAAGAAGGATTTTACTATGATATGTTCATTGAGAATGAACAAGTTTCTACCCAAGGTAAAAACAAAGCAGGGAGTTTAATTCCTATTTATGATGCATGGATCTGGGTGTTAAAGTTTTACTAATTTGTATCGTTTGGAATTCCCAGATTTTCCGGGGTTGGAAACTTTGGTTAAGAATATTGTGAAGGAGAAACAGCCATTTGAGAGACTTGAGTTGACCAAGGAACAACTCTTGGAGATGTTTCAATACAATCCGTTCAAAGTTAGACTTTTGAACGAGAAAGTTAAGACTCCGACGTCCACTGTGTATCGATGTGGACCACTCATTGATCTTTGTCGTGGCCCTCATATTCGTCATACTGGCAAAGTTAAGGCTCTACAAGTCACGAAGGTAATTGTTGGAACGAAATTGAAATTAGAACTGTTAACTCATCATCATTTCTCCATTTCGCTTTTCTAATCTAATTTTGATATGGTTTGGTTACTGGACTAACTTAATTCAAATTCCATTTTGCTAACGAAGAATGAAATTGCTTTAATGCAGAAACTAGCTTACTTAGAATAGCAACCAGAGAAGTTACGTTTACGTTTAGTTTAAGTAGCGTTACAGACAGACAGATGAATATGAAATTTTTACTCACTACTTCTAGCATTGCATTAACTTCACATTCCTCAATTTATACTGGTAGTGATGAATTCGAAACAAATCTTGAAATTATTTCTAGTTGAATTTTACTGATGGTCTGAATTTTAAATGTGAAACGTGTTCCTTGTAATTTAGAACATTTTACTCATTTGTCTACTTTATTTGTCCACTTAGAATTCTGCGAGCTACTGGGAGGGTAACGCAGAGAGAGAGTCTCTTCAACGAGTCTATGGTAACATTTTATATTGTATATATTGTGTATATGATTATTTTATTGCTATTATGTATATAACTATGTGCATATAATTATGTATATATTATATCGCAGGAATTTCATTTCCGGACCCAAAACAATTGAAGGAATGGCAAAAGTTTCAAGAAGAAGCTGCAAAGCGTGATCATCGAAAGCTTGGTCGTGACCAGGAACTATTTTTCTTCCACGAATTATCCCCTGGCTCATGCTTTTTTCTCCCCAAAGGAGCTCTTATTTACAATCGTTTAGTGGACATGATTCGGGTTGAATATCGGAAACGTGGGTTCAGTGAGGTCGTCAGTCCAAATATTTATAACGTGAAGTTGTGGAAGACTTCTGGTCATTGGCAGCACTACGCAGAGAACATGTTTGCCATTGATATTGAGAAGGAAACGTTTGCTTTGAAGCCAATGAACTGCCCTGGGCATTGTATAATGTTCTCGCATCGCCCCAGAAGTTGGAGAGAATTACCGCTCAGGATGGCAGATTTTGGCGTTCTACATCGAAATGAATTGAGTGGAGCACTAAGTGGTTTGACCAGAGTTCGACGTTTCCAACAGGACGATGCTCATATATTCTGTACTCCGGAGCAACTTGGGAAAGAAATTGATGGAGCATTGGATTTTCTTCAACACGTGTACGGAGTTCTGGGATTCACTTTTGAACTTGTATTGTCCACCAGGCCAGAGAAATTTTTGGGTGACATCGAGTTATGGAATGAAGCTGAGAAGGTAATTTTTCTTAAGAATCTATGATATCAGATATACGCCTTTCCGCCTAACTGATAACTGGTATCACCTAAACTGCTGAATTGCTGAATATTTTTGATATAAAACCAGTCTATGAATCTCAAAAAACATGGCGAAATCAGTCAATCGATAAGTGATCAAATGCACTTCACATATCGCAATATCCGTCATCAGATGTCGGAAGTAAAGGCAAAGGCATCCCACCTAATTAATTAAACCGTAATTTGATAATTACCGGATTGAACCCTTTTACTCTTTCGTTGCTAAATTAATATACTAGTTCACTAGTTTCGAAAGTGAATTTGTTTATTTTTATTACATTTTCTTAGCAATTGGCGGACAGTTTGAATGCATTCAAGCGCCCTTGGAAAGAGAACCCGGGAGACGGTGCCTTCTATGGGCCAAAGATTGACATTACTATCCTGGACGCTTTGAAACGGCCTTTTCAGTGCGCTACGATTCAACTGGATTTTCAACTCCCAATTCGTTTTGATTTGAATTACATTGATGACAATGGGGAGAAAAAGAGACCGGTTATTGTCCATCGTGCTATCTTAGGATCACTGGAGAGAATGATTGCGATTTTGACGGAATCTTGTGCTGGGAAATGGCCATTCTGGTTGTCTCCTCGACAAGTGTGCATTGTACCCGTCAAACCTGCCCTCAATGATTATTGTGAAAAAGTACGTCAATTGATTTTTGAGGCCGGTTATCAAGCAGAAGTAGATCTTGACCCTGGTGACACCTTTAACAAGAAGATTAGGAACGCTCAACTCTCACAATTCAACTTTATTCTGGGTAATCATTTTTTCCTTACTCTCAAAAATCAGTAATTAGACATTCGATTAGTAGAACAAATGAGTGCTTCTTTTTCGCTTCCTTTCTAATTTTATTTACCCGTTTTCTTTTGCAGTATTGGGTGATCGGGAGCAAGAAGCTGGAACTGTAAATGTTCGCACGAGAGACAACAAAGTATTGGGAGAGAGGTCACTCGAACAACTTTTGAAACTTTTCAAGGAACTCACTGACACGAAATCACTAATTAATGAAGAATCAGCCGAGTAGCAGCTTTAGATTTAGCATGGATATTTATACAAAAATTTAAATTAAAATAGAAATTGAAACTGAGTAAAGGGCATAATATAATGTAAGACATCCTATTTACCTCTTGAGTAAACTCATTCCTTGGATTTGTGAAGAAATGCTCGTTTGTTCCCAGTCCCGATTTATTTAATTATAGTTTCTCTCAGGGTATTACTATCAGTGTTCCGAATTGGTTTTGAAAATGCTGTAAACGAACAAAGATTCGTATTCACAGAATTTAATTAAGGGATTCGATCGGATTTTTCATAATTCAGCCTGTTAAAAACAACACTAAGAAACTGCTTTATTGAGCCTGTTATGTATGCGGAATGTGTCTCAAAAGAATTTGGAAACAAAATCGGTATTGACTATTGACTTTTGCGGAGTGAAAGGTTCTGGGTTGGGTCCTGGGTGTGAGAAAGTGATAATTCTTTTTTTCGGATAATTCTGACTTGGTTGCTTAAAGAGATTTTTCCCACCGATTTTTTCCTATTACTAGGATCCAGGTGTGCATGGGTACTTTGCGCTAGACCAGAAAATACGCTTCGATTTGATACGGACGAAGGGAATGTCAATTAATATGTGTATACTAATAGTCAGTCCGGCTCAACAGCTTGGTCATTCCCCTTGCTGTTTCGCTCTGTCGGGAATTTGATAACTCGGGAGGACATGGTTTGATGGTGCTTTGGTGTTCCACTGTAGATGTTCCTTGGGGATAAGCCAAGTTGTTGGTACTTCGCTAGTGATTTACCATGACTTTGTCAATGGTAAATGGTTTTTTGAGAATTTTAGGAGAAGATTTAAGCTTCCGAAAATTCTTAGAGAGGATATTGTGCTGATGACCCTTAAAGGTGCTTCGCAAATCCTAAACAACCACCTATTTACTAATACGTACTAATCAAAAGTATTTGAAAGAAATAATTATTGAAACTTCGGTTGAGTTGTAGTTTACGTAATACTATCTAGTGTTTAAGCAAATATTCCGTGTCCATTGGGCATCCTTTCTATGAAAGACGGTGATTGAATAAATTCGTTTATTTTGATATTTAAAAAAATGAATATTTTAGATACCCTGCCGTTTGTAAAAGGTTCGATTAGCTAGGACTAACATAACGACGTCGTTAGTTTCTCGGAAGTGGTATTTCTACATATCGGATCGTTTCACTAAATGAGCAGAGGGTATCTCTCCCAGAACAAAATAGAAAATAGAAAGCATCCCGATCAGTACGGATGCGGCGATATGTCAAACTTGTTTTACTGTGAATGTCAATTAAATCAAATGATTTTTATTTTTTATTTTGAGAAGTTTTCCATTTTTCAAAAAAAGAATTGTGAAAAATTATTCTCACTTTCTCACCTTTCTTGTTATTTTCTGCGATGGAGCACTGAAGGAATGTGCGGGGTATTTGAAATATTCCCATTCATTTCACTCCCACTTTGACTTTTGCTGAATGCTGAGTGCACAAAAAATTTCAATTTCAATTTCAATTACATCTGTTTCATTTCATTCATCAGTTAACAAGAAATCCACGAGTCATTTCAGTAATTTGGAATCCGCAGTTCATTTTTGACCTTGTATTTTGGCAGCAGTGAAAAGTTTTACGACATCACAGAAGAATAGAAGACAAGACACCGTAGAATTACCGGCACGAACAGACGTCTAGAGACCAAATCACCAATATCTTGGGGAATAAACTTCAATCTTCCAAGTACTGGCTAGAACCAGAATCCGAGGACTTCAGCCTCTAGAATTTTATAGTTTTGGCATATCTTAAACATAAAGAGGGGATCCACCGAAGTCTACTATTTATTTTATCAAGCCTCGTGCTCGTCGCCCTTCATCGGTGGATATGGTAAGTTTTAATTTGTGTTTACACATTACCTTTTCATGTCAGAAGGATAGTTAAATATCAATGTTCTTTATTTTGTTTGGTTATAATACAATCTTATAAGTACAGACAAAATACTTGGCAATGTCAATGTATTTTGAAAATACTTCGGCCAAATTACTAATATAATTCCATTCAGAAAAAGAAAAAAGTACTCACATCGAAATACAACATAACAGCCGATTAAAATACCAATACAGTATACTGCGTTTAATCTAAATTTTGAACTAAAATATGATACACTTGTATTCTTAAATACAATACAATTTGCAGAGATACAATAATTGAGTGCAATGCATACATTTTTCTAAAATCTGTTCATCAAAATTAGAAATTTTCTAATTTTGACGAACAGATTTTTAAACTTGGAATCTAAAAATCGCTGACTCAACAAAACACGTAGCTACAAAAGTATTTCTTGCCGACTTTCTTTCAAAAGCCAGGAGCCAGTAGTTTATCAGGTATCAGGTTTGTCAGGCTGAGCTGAGCAGTCGTAAATAAAAGTGCACTAAATTGTGGTCTGGATGGGATATTTCAATTTGCCACCGAAATACAAAATATAAATATGTTTTATTACATGTAAAAATACGCGTTGACTTTTGCAAGAATAATATTTTAAATTCAGTATTTTCAAAATACATACACTTTGTTCGTCTAAGATTTAAGTACTTTTTGATATATTAAATGTATTATGACGTTCGTTCATACCTATTATTTATTTCCAAAGGATCGTACCCGCTTTGGGTCCCATTTGATAGATTTTTTAGGTTGTGGTTTTTGGCTTCGCTTTTGCAGTAAAAAAATAGAGTCTTACTTTTGAAAATTAAAAAGCCTGAATTTTGTGTCCGGAGATTTTATTTCTCCAAAATTTCCAAAATTTGACATCTCCGGGGCATATTTTACATACGTTGGATTGGAGTGCATGGCACGAAGGAGGAAGTGGAGGAACTTCGTCCAAAGTGGCCTCTTAAGGAATGAATGCATTTGGAGGCCACTTATTAGGACTTCTTACCAGGACGTCCAAAGCAGCCTCCAAATGTATTTATTCCTTGAGGCCACTTTGGACGGAGTTCCTCCTTGGTGCCATGCACTGCAATGTATGTAAAATATGCGCTGGAGAGGTCAAATTGTGGAAATTATGGAAAATATCTCCGGGCACAAAATTCAAGCGTTTTAATTTTCAGAAAAGTAAACTTCATTTTTTTACTCCAAATAACGAAGCCAAACCACAACCTGAAAAATCTCTCAATTGGGGCCCAGACATCCAAAAAAAAGTGGGTAAGATCCTTTGGAGGCCATTATGGCAGAACATGTTTTTTTGAAAATGCTATAATTTGTTCATTGTCTCCTAAGGCGTGTCAAGCTGTGACAGATTTTCTTTCCGGCCTCCCGTCACAAAACCCTGATAATTTCCAAAAATGGTCTACCGAAGGACCTAAGCAGAATGTTACAAGAAAACCGTCATCTTATGTCCCCACGAAAGACATTCCTTCCCAGCAAGGTAATCACAATCTCAACAACAAAAGAAAGTTTCAATGAAATTTTGTAAACTGTTGAGTGTTAACTATTTTTGTCGACTCCACAGTTATCGTGACAGAAAAGACAAACATTCTACTACGGTACCTCCATCAGCAGTATGAGAAAAAGAATGTGAAACCGGTTCAAAAACGTGAAGGTCATTCGACAGCCCAACCTGAGGATGAAGCAAGTCAAAGAAAAAGACCCAGATTTGAATGAATCTCAATTAAAATCCCAAAAATCAGTTACACACTCAAATAAGACTGTTCATTAATACTTTACAGACACGAAGCTCAAAGCAGCTTCAGAAATCCAATCCATCTCGCCAATGAGCATTTTACGTTAGTGTGCTAAAGATAGCCTTTTCGTTTTAACAGTTTAGGAGAACATTAAAACCCGAGAAGTTTAGCACACTCCGTCGTTCTGAAAAGCTAGGAAATTAGGAAAGTGATTGAATGTGTTTGTGTACTCAACTGTAAAGGAAATGTGAAGTTTTTCATTTTTATTTTAGTGGACTAAGCGCTAGACCTAAAAATTAGACGATGAGAAACATACCCAGTATGCGCTTTTCCATAATTCTTCAGTTTAGTGTGAACATATTCTGGTTGTATTTTTAAGTTATTTTTGTCTGTATTTCTGTATTTTGAATTTTTTCGGTCCGTAACGGCGATGACCCAAAAGAAACGTCTTCGAATGATTGAATAATATAATACGTAATAAATTACCAGTAGCACTAAAAACCCATATGACTAATTCAAATTTCAGACGAATCTGAGCATTCCATCGGCCTTCCACCAACTATTGCAATTTTTTCGTCTCGAGTCCACATAATAAATAACCTTGTGCCTCCAATACTAATGTTCTTATTCGTCTGAGAAGCCCTGGCAATATTATATGGTATGGTAGACTTCAAATATTGCTACTAGCAAATCACCAAGCAAAATCGTTCATGGAAATGTTGAAATGCAATTATATCAATGCAGAAGCGTAATATTTATGTCACGAAAATGGTATTGGGCATTGTCATTACGGCTGAATGTTTTGAGTTGACAAGCAATAGTGATAGAAACGTAATCCACCATGGGGTTATGTTCAGCTAAGTAACATGTTTTCGTTGACGTAATTTTGTGTCGGAGTGTCTAACTAGGACGAATTAAATATTGTATACCCTGCTGCAATGTCTAAATCATAAGCTATAGTGTCAAGATCCCATAGGTTTTCGTATGTGACCCAATGGTATTGCAGACATTGCAGTCCGAGTTCATAACTAAAGGAATCCATAACAGCAGCAGCACTTTCTTGACTTTGTTGGAAGATTTGTAAGAATCCGCAATTCCGCGATCAATTTCGTAAAAATAAAAAATACTGGGCTTTATAATTTTTTTTTTATCGACTAAGCTATTTACAACATGGTGGTCTCATTTTAGTGGATAGTGGGTGAATGCGATATTTAAGTGAACTCCTTCTGCAGTAATTTTCAGAAATACGAGGTGATTTGAGAATCGAAACATAAGCTAACGGATGTTTTTGATTGATGGATTATTTTTAAACCAATTCTATACGTACAGTACTGTTATTGCTCTTAACTATGTTCTCTCCTACCGGCTGTGATTTGTCCAAAAGATTGATAGGCACACATAGTACACACTTTGAAATCTGGATTGGTACGTCACTCCCACTCCACCCACATTTCAGGTTTAGGTCAGCAGTTGACCTTTATTTGAATTTTGTAGTGTCTTCATGTGTGAATAGCATGACTGTCCTCTGTCTCGTCAAACTTTTCCTCACCCTTTTCGCTCGCTCGCGTTTCTTTCCCGTGCCTTGAAGGAACGAACAGAATTGATGGACCGGCCTGACACAAACACTCCTCCAAAATTCCAATAAAGGTCAACTGTTGACCTAAACCTTGAAATGTGGATTGAGTGAGTGAATGACATACCATTCCAGATTTCTAATCGCATAAGATGCTCAGTTGTACGTATTTCAAATTTGTCTAAAAATATCCCCCTTGACGTTCCCCTCGTAAGTTATTCAATGTAAAGCAGACATTGATTGTACGACGATATCTGCAAAGAGTAGGTTTACGATTATAGCAACGTGAAGGAATACCACAATATGCTATTTTTATTTACAACAGGATTTCGATTTCAACACGACTACAGTTGTTAACATTTTTTCAATTGGTTTGGTTGAATGTACGTATTCATTGGATTTGAATTATGTATTTACGATTTGACTCGAAATTGAGGACAGTTAATTAAAGAAGTATTAATTTTCTTAGTGACCCTCATCATCATCCTCATAGCCCGTTGGGAGGGCTTGGGTGTGCTTGTTGAAGAAGAAACTGTGGTTCCCATCACCCCAAGGGAAGCGCTGTAAATCGAAACAGGCATTAAAATTATTAACAGGTATCAAGTCATACCAAAATAAAACAGGCGATTGAAATTATTTTACAAAATTCTTTGTACCTTAGTGCGAATATTCAGATGATCGTAAGGGATGTACTCTGGACGCTTGTGGCACTCATGTTCCTTTTGATGTTGCAAGTAAACTTGAACAGTCAGAATAACGGTCGCAGGGATGGCCACAAAAAAAGTCATGTTGCGCCATAATTTCATTCCACCTAAATTGTTACAGATTACAATTAACTATTTAACTTGTCATAATAATATTTAGAAGATTTAGAGAATATTTTTTAGAGAAGGATTGGGGAAATGTAATTCCACCTTCGCATGAAAAGCTGTATCAGTATATATACAAGAATTATATTCTAAGTTCTGTCTTAGTCTTTCAAAAATAGCAGAAAAATATTTATTCTAAGAAACGAATTTAATTAGTTTAGAACGACCATCCAAATCCAAGATGGGACCTCTGGACTTTGATGATCTTAGAATTCACTTTTCACGGTAAGTTGGTTTTGGTTTTATATATTTAACAAATCATAATTTTACCGTCTTGAGTACACGAATTGGAATTATTCCCAAAATAAAATTAGAGTTAAAATAATATTTACCTGAATGATGTGGTCTGAGGAAATCCACTTTTTCGGACAATTTGCCAGTGCTGGAACGGAGAGCACTTGTGGACAATGTCCGCTTGGCAATAGTTGCTGCCAACATTTTCCCGGAATTCACCTCCCAATGGATTTCTCAGTCACACGAACTCTACAAAATTTTATTATTTATTTTCGAAATTCAATTTTCAATATGGAGTCCTAGGTGAAAATATTTTTGAATGTTCGTGACTTTCAAACACTTGAGAAAAGAAATAATAGAATTTATGCCAATTTCTCCTTCAACGACCTGACACTAGAGGACCTCGGGTGTGGTCAGGATGTTACACGGATTTCTTGTGGGTACACTTTCAAGTATAATTCCCGGTACGCTCGATTCTCTTACATTCCAAACACACTTAAAACAGCTATATCTTTAATAGGTTGTAAGATTTGTTATTGGTATGTCTTATGTGTCTCTATCATGGAAATAAATTCAAATCAATCAATCAATCAATCAACACTTGACACTTCGTAGTGATTTCACAAGACAAGAGACAAGAGAAGGAATATGAGAAGACAACATGTATGTGGAGTAAAGACGAGAAGACGACATGGATATTAGGTCCTAAATAAATATTATGTTCCTGTGCTCATGCAATGATTGTCCTTCGTTCCTGACACATTTAGTAGTGATTTCACATGATTTCTTGGTGTGACAACTGGGATAGATGTACAACTAATTGGTTTACTCCTAGGATATGCATTGCTGTCCGATATCACATAGCATTACACATGTTGATCTGCAGAGTGATTTTCGCACGTTCCCGTAGCACTTGCACAGTTGCACTTGTAGTAATTTCAATTTCCAGTAAACAGTAAGAGAGGAATCCCGGTTTGGTGACAACGACACTCTATTCATTGATTTGCTTTACGTTTCAGACACACATGCACCTATTAATTGACATTGCAGTTGAGGCGTACGTATGGTCAAACATGGTGTCGTAGTTTTCGTGGAGATTAAGAAAACTTGAATGGAGAAAGACTTTTTAAAGCTACTACCATACATTGTCAGACTGACCGATTCAACCCTCTGCTTAGAATATTAGATACTGACTAATCAACTCTAATCCCAACTAACCACAGACGTTCCCAGTACGTGCCTAGCTCGTACCGTTCGTACTGTTCTCGTCCGTACTTTCTTGTCACGTACCAAGAACGTTCATGCTTGGTACCACCGGTTCGCCCATATCGAACGTCCCCATTGTACTTAAAAAGTACGTCCGACGTAGGTCCACCAGGTACCAGAATGGATGGCAGATATAAACCGCAT
>JAQGCA010002858.1:0-12970 GCA_034698945.1 Protaphorura quadriocellata | reverse complement strand
CCAAAATTCCAAACAACCGTCCCTTATAGCCGTCCAGAATTTCAACATTAGAGAGATAGACCTTGTCACCACCCTATGTGAAGGTATGTTTACGTGCCCTGGTTAATACGGAAAGAAATTAACAAACAAACGGTTGCTACGATCACTTGATAGTCGATATCTCTTCCTTGTGAGTCCATTCCACCCAGTCCCAACCGCATAGTCTATACTCATTTCCAAGTCTACATCATAAAATGTACCTCTCAATATTTCCAATAAATAATTTCCAAGTCTTACTTCATAAAATGTATATCCCAATTTTTTCCAAAAACAATTCCCAAACCTATTTCATAAAATGTACATATATCTCATTTTTCCTGAAAAAGCATTTTCAATGCAACTTCATAGTATTTATACTATCTCACTTTCTCTTTCCCCGTACTACCCGTTAGTGACTCTCCCTAACAAATGTCAATTATTTAAGAAAAACTTAGGAGACAACAACTGACAACTAATCTATGAAACACCCTGTGACGGGGTCATATTATATCAACTTGTCTACCAGAGCCAGACAACTACGCGACTTTTCCCTATGTCTAAATTCTACACCGTGTTTACAGATACCAAGTTGATTGGGTCAAACCCCGTCCAGTCGTTCGAGAATTGAGAACCAATGCGTTCTGAGCTAAAAAGAATTGGTTCATTTTTCAAAAACTGTCGCTGACCTCAAGTTTTCAAAAGCTTCGAGGTGCACCTCTAAAGCGTAGCGGATACGCCCCTGCAAAGCTTATTTCTCTGGCATTAGTGGTTTTGGCTGCAGCCCGTTTCATACGAGCAGACAAACATACTGACAACTTTACGGGCATATCAAGTTACGATTAATTTACTCCAAGGATTGCTACAAGAAATTTTGGATTCGAATACAATTTCCAAAACTATCATTTGTTATTTTACCAGCTCTGTTGATTCAAACAGTAAATGATTTCCTACGCCTGCAAGCCACACTGATCGTCTAAGGCACTTCGTACCCTCGGGTTGCGACTGATCCGAATGTCTTCAGATCACATATCGTGAGGAGTTGATGATGATGATTATGGCACTCTGTATCCATTCTATTTATACTTATTCTAGTTCTCGATTAATCTTGCGCAAACAGTAGAGATAGTGGAAGTGCCCAAATAATTGTCAGTGAGATTCTACCGTGCCCTGTTCTGCATTCTAAATTACCACGGTTTATATATTGAACGAAATGTGGATAAAAGCGATAATTGTTGATAATAACAATAGTGTTGTCAATAATTTTTGAAATCACATTCAAGACTTCATTCAAGCTTTTACTGTGAGTAAATATGACATTCAGTAAGATAGATAGATAGATGAAGGCTTATTTATTTGGTCAATCTTTTCAGAATAAACTGTTGTAAACAAGATTATTTCAAATCATATTATCCAGGAGAAATTATTTTAGAATATTTGGAATTTTCTGCACTACTAAGTTACTACCAACGTTCGCCAAATTGGATGCCATTAATTTGGTTCTTGTAACGAACTCATTCTTCTTCATATCTTCATAGTGATTTCTTCCTTAGGCGATTCAGGAAAGAACTTTGAAATTCTTTTATTTTTTATAATTCTCAAATACAACATCCTCTAATGAGGTCGGTCCGCTGCCCGACGGTCGAAAATTATTCTTTCAGTCTGTTTCTATGCACATTTCTTGAATCAGTACGTTCGACAGGGATTTAGTTAGAGATTGAATTGTATTGTGCATTGGATTGGATATGTTTAGGTCTAAATTACAAAGCTTGTACAATTCAGTGGCAGATCAGAATTGAAGACTCGTACTTATCATTAGAGTAGATCTGTTTGGATGCTTTCCTCACTTCCGCTGGAAGGAAGACTTTGTTGACGAATCACGAAAAGGAAATCGAGTACAACCAGTACAACCACAGTTCACGCAACATTTCTTGTAACTCTGACATTCAACTTTCGATATCATTTATCCTTCACTAATTTATCGGCTCCCCTCAGAACGTACGTGGCATGTAACGAGTCCACACGTAGCACGAGTTGCACTCACTCAGTTTAATCAGTTGCACGCATCGGTACAAAAAATGACTCATTATGACGCCCATACCTGATGCTCATAGTGTCCCAGTCAGGAATAAATTCCGGTCTTGAGAGAATTTTGTGAGAATTGAAAGTCAAAGGAGTTGTAAGTAAGGAAAGGGATAACCGGGTCAGACTCAAGAAACAAGTTTGAGTGTGTAGGAAAAATGAGTACAACATGAGTGCCAACGCCAAGTCCACTAAAGTAAAATATTATATCGTGAGCATTCCCGAGCGCCGCGCCGCGTAATGTATCGTCATAAATTGCGGAGGGAAAATTTCTAATCACTCATGCTAATGAATATCTTCTCTCCTGTGTGTACCAGTATACAAGTAACCCAGGATTTGATCCAAACAAGGTAAGAGAGGATAATAGAGAATGTGAATTCATTCATTCAAAAAATCTCTTCAGCACAGTGACCTGGTGAAAGTATGGCTTGGTCTTGGTGGTTGGTTCTCCAGATTTGTAGGCACTCGATTGTTCTAGGGATGTCCGGCGTATTCAGTATCCGGGATTTATGGCTGTCTGGCTAATATTTGCAAAATATGGATATATACAACCAACCTGACAATCCTCATATTATACTCTCCTCGACCTGCTTCTATGCTCTCTTACTCTAACTGGCTGACTTTACCTTTATTGATTTTAAATGTTTATTGCAATTCTAAATTCTTGTGCTTTATGTAGGCGCTGATTTCACTCTGCGTGACCGCACTTGTTGTGGCGGTAACTGCAGAGTCACCAGGAAGTGGTGGGTTCGGTGGGGGACAAGCGTTCGCCACGCCTGCAAGTCAAGGGGTCAGATATGCCGGGCCTATTGTCTACACCAATGAGAAACCGCCCGTAATTCATTTTCCTCCACCACCGGCTCATTCATTGGCTAAGGTAATCTCAACATCACATTAAACAAGCGATTTATGTATTTTCTCGTATATTTGTTTAAATAGACATTCCCCTCAAATTAACCCGTCAGAGATTTTCCCTTAATAAACCAAAACTAAGCGTTGCCGCGTTGCCATTGTTTATGTAATATATTTACATATCTTGAATTTTGGTTATGTCTAGATGCAAGCAGGATTTGGAAGTGGTAGTGGGGGCAATTTTGGAAAGGGTCACTCTGTAAAGTATGTTCCGTTACCACACCATGACTTACCCGTTCTGATTTACCAGTCCGACATAAGTCCCCCAATCCACGTGGTCCACCCTACAAAGCAAGGCGAAATTCCACAGCAGAAAGTAAATCCAGACTACGGCTCTTTTAAACAGCAGAATTTCGGCTCAACTCAACAGATCAGTTACAGCAGACCACCATCCCAAAAATTGGAGTATGACCCTTTGTCAGCGGATTTCAGCACTCCTGCGAAGAGTGTTTACAGGCCACCCCAACATTCCCAGCGTCCACCAAAGCAGCAGAAACATCAACATCAGCAGCAACAACATCAGCAACAACAACATCGGGCACAACATCAACAACATCAGAAGCAACATCAACAATACAGACCACCAACTAAGTCGACATACAGTTCATTATCAAATTTTGAGTACACCACATCTCAATCTAAGAACCAATATCGGGCTGTGAAACCATATTCCCCACCAAAACCAAAGGATTTGTTTGGGTCTGGAAGTGCTCCACCGACACAACAAACAGAGTTTAGCCTGTTTAATCTATCAAAGCCAAGGTATGAGCAACCAAAGAAATCGTCCCCCCTTCCGCATATAATATACGCGGGACATCCACCGATTCACATTTTCCAGCAACCACCAATCTACATGGCGGCTCCAAAGGGACCTAAATATTCCTATACCTCCACCAAATCCGCCTACATTGGTTCACCGAAGAATCAAGAGTATCTCTACACCTCCGAAAGCTCACCACCTAGAACGGTGTACGGTGGGCCGAAGCCAACATTTGGCCCTACACCCAAGCCAGCATTCGGACCAGTACAAAAACCAAAAACGGAATATCGTTCATCACCAAAACCTGAGTATCGACTAACAAGCTCAAAGGCCCCCCAAGTTGAATATAGTAGACAAAAGCCCGACTATGGCAGACCGAAACCAGCTTCTTATGAGAGACAGAAAACAGAATATGAAAGACAGAAGGGCGAGTACAGTTCATCTGCACCGGTCTATGTCCGGCCCCAACAAACCGAATATGTTTACCGACCTCAGAAGACGGAATCTTCTCGGGCACCAAAAATTTGGAGTGAATTTGGAAGTCAGCTTTTCGGATCATACAGTCAAAGTTCACCAATGAAGTACAAGTCATCAAAGCAAGTCACTTATTCCCCAGCCCCTAAGAATTGGCACAAACCCCCAATTATCATTTACCAAGGAGTCAAACCACCGGTCCATATGTTCGAAAACGTTGTTAGTTTTGACTCTGTTCATGCTCCAGGAGGAAGTGGAATTCCATCAAACTATGCAACCCGGAGAATTTCCAGTGCTGGTAAACCACAAAGTCATCGTATCTATACAAAAGTTCAAATTTTGAATGACCTTTAATATGTTAACATTTTTTATCTGATCGAGTAGGTGAAGGAATGGATCCGAGTAACAACGTACAGTATTTAAATACCGGGAACGGATTTGTAAGTTCGAATCCAAATATGTGGATTCCGGCTTACGGACTCCAGACACAAAATGGTTACCAAACAACGCTTTACGTATCTGACCTGACCTCGGCCGGTACGACGACGACGGCAGAGCAACAATTACCTGGGCAGCCTCAGGTACCAACTCCGGCACCAGTTGAAACGCAAACGGTTCAAGTTACTACTAAACCGGAGGGATCACAAACAACAACAACAACATCGCAGGTAACAATTACAACTCAAGCTGATGAGGTGAAAGGGATGACGGTGACGGAATCTTCACTTTCTGCAAATACCCCTGATCAAACTTCATCAGCTGATGAATCTATTGACTCACTTCCGCAATATTTTTTAGCCGCCGGTGTTAACGATCAAAATTCTGCACTGAACTCCATCCCTATGTCCTACACATCGGTCATGGTTCAATCTGCAGGGAGTCAGCCTTATCGGGTCATCTAACCTTACTGATATCTTCTTCGCCAACATTTGAACTGAGTCTCAAAAATGTTAATATTGTATATTATTGTTATTAATACTCATTTGTCGGAACCAAGGACTGGACACGGAAATGATGAGGCTGTATAAATTTTGACATTACGGTTAAGCAAACTACCGAAGTATTAATGTTGCTTCGGATCGGATGCACTAATCGGCAGGATCGGTTCTTCGCTTGAACTAGAAATGTATATGTAGCAACCGGGGCACAAACTGTAAGCTGAGATCTAAGTGGTCATGAGAAAATTGAAACATTAAGTACTAGTTGCTTGTAGACCGGACCTGATATTTGTTGTATATTTGTACCATTGAACTCAAGCTCACACGGAGTATATTGTTTTTGTATTAAAACATTTAGAAGCAGGACCTATACGCGGTTAGGCGAAGCAGAGTATGGGAACTAATGTCAAGGTTGTCAAGCATTTTTGGAAAATTGTAGTCAACTGCATGCAAGTCTACAACGACAGGGGAAGCAAACATACAGTCTCACAGTTCCCGGAAAAATATTCCATCAATTGTTAATTACGGGCTCAAACTGGATATTGATTATTCAGAATTGTTAAGTTTGACTAAGTTATATTTATGAAATAAAATATACAAAATTGTTGATAATGATTGATAAAAATAATTGATGTTTACATATGATACTCTTAATTTAATTTTAAATCAAGCTTAAGGCGAACATTTACGGTTTTAAGTAGACAAAAATACGCTGATATCTCCACAAAATTCGTTTTCATTGCACTCTCAGAATTTATTTGAACACATTCTTATTCATATCCTACCTGCAAATGCAATCCAGATGACACGCACTTGAACTTCATCAAACATTTGACAATCGCCTATCATAATGTGAAAATATGAAGTTGTAGAAATAATTGGACTTTGGAAGCGTATGAGAGGAGGAAGGAAATTAGTCGCACTTTCGTTGCTTTCTCTACATTCGAAACTGCGTTATCTGTATTTCCAAAACGCACGTTGGCGTAATTTCTAGAAAACCGGGCGCCTTCAGTTTCTCACTATTCCTGACTAAACCGGACCCCAGGAATCCGAATCTGTCGACAGAATTCGTCTCCGAGCATTAGTTTACCCGTAAATCCGAATTCGATTTTCAACTTTGACCTTAATTTTTGACGTCATGGGTCGTCGTAGACACCTCGGGTATTCGGATTCTGAAGCACCAATTTAAGGGTTTTCCAACGATGTATCGTTTATGGGGGGTCATGAGGTGATAGGTGGGGTCGAGTGACCGCGGGGGGTCAACTTTGACCTCGCCTACGATGTGCAGACGTAAATGTATGCAAACCTAATGTATATATTCTTATTAAGCTTGCATCGCAGAATCCAACGGTGCCGGAGCTGTCGTGACCGGAGGTGACTGGAAAAAGTTATTAACCTTTGAACTTTAAGTTTTTATACCCGGAAAAATTTCTCAAAGTCAACTGTTCCGATTCCGAGTAGTACGGCCGAGTGGTTCGGATGATATTTTGGATCGGTAATTCAAATTTTAATAGATCCATTAAATAGTGCAATGATCAAAACGAATAAACGGACGAGGTCATCGATTCTTTAACGACTTGGTTGAGCCACCCGACCGGCTTGGGCGTTTGGTTCGGTAGTGCAATAACACATATCCTAGTGCAAACCAAGGAGACTGGACAATCAATAAAATAAATAAACCAGGAGATCTCGTAGTGACGAGTAAACAAGAAAAACAAACTCAAGCCCAGGGTTATTTCCCTATAGCCATTTTGGATATTAACGTTGTCGGGTGGATGCCTGCCATGTTCAGCGACAGCCATTGATCCTATAGACATTGCATTCTTTGAGTTTTTTGTGCACTTTTTTGTTTATTCCTCACTATGAGATCTCCTGATTGGATAAATTTGTTCATTTGTCCAGCAAACCATCTAAACCACTCTCCAATACCACGGGCACTCTATCCCGTCTCGGCTGTTTATTGTTTTGCCGCCAGAGTTACCGGTGAAAAACAATTATCTCGGCTATTTATGTTTGGCCAATCAACAAATCAATTCAAATTCCTGTAGCCGTTTCGGTGAGTTGTTAAGATTAAGTTGAGTTGATGTGGCTATTTATTTTAGTGGAAATGATGCGCTGGAAATGATTTCTCAAATGACCCTCGTTTTAGAATCAGTTGACAAATGGTGTATGGAAAATGGGTTAGTTTTAAACTTTGACAAGACAAAATATATGTTTTTCCATGGATGTAGAAACATAGTTGGTGAAACACCAAGCATAATTATCCGAGACAGTGTAGTGGAGAGGGTACATACATTTAGATATCCGGGAGTTACAGTTGTTTCTTAACTTCAAAGAGCAATTGGCAGATGTTGAGCGTTAAGTCTCCTCAGCAATAGGAGGTATTCATATGGTTAAGAGGCAGACTAATCGCCGAGTCTTTGCACTCTTGGTTAAAACATACATCTTATATATTGATTACTGTTTTGTGATCTGGGGATATGCATGTGATGGGGAACTTAACAAACTCCAGAATAAACTGAATAACCTCCTCTGTGTGTTTTTTGAACCACACACCAATAAGTTCCATAACAAATCTTACTGGGCAAATGCTAAAAATGAAAAGGACAGGAAATTGGAATGTATAAAAGCCCACAATAATGTGGACTATATTAGGATGCATGAGAAATGCAATATTTTTACAGTCAGTGAACGTTTACATTTCTTAATGTCTATAAATGTCTTTAAAATGCTTAAGTTTGGGACAAACGTTGCACTTCTTTATTAAATCACACCAGACTGAAGATGATGGTGGTCCTAGATTTCAAGTTCCTCGGCATAAAAAGAAATGATTTAAGTATTCAATTCGATATGCTTCGGCGTATGAGTGGAATCAGCTTCCATCAAAGGTGCGCTCCTTGAATACTTCAGTTGAAAGATTTAAGAAAGCACTTTCTCAGTATACTATCTGAGCAAAAGATCTGATAGGTACATTTATTGTTGCCAGGAAGAAATAGGAAACACACTACTATAGAGATTATTACAAATTGTTAGTTAAGTTTTTCTTTAATACTCATTAAGTTTAACAAAAGAAAATTATATAAAATTTATCATGTGTATAGAAAAAAAAAGTTACATAGTTCGCCAAAATTACTACTTAAAATAAGCTCATTTAAGCTGTAGGAATAACAATTAACTAATTTTAAACCATTTTTTCGCCTGATTGCTCTTCGTTATTGTAAATGATAAGTCCCAATTTGTTGTTTAAAACAGCGAGCTTTTTTTGTCGGAATAATGTAACACCTATTGGAAATCAATTTGGTTATTATTGTTGAATCATTATTACTGTTTGAATAAAATAGTCTAACTTCTACCCGAAGCCTAGTATTTATTCCAAGTGTTCATTAGGTGTGACTTGGTCGTGTGATTCTTTAAAATACAAAATACTATGGAGTGAATCTGACAGAAAACTAACGTCTTCCTAACTCCAATCAACTGACATCTAATTCCCTAATAGACGATGGGGAATAAAATGAGCGACGTAGTGAACGACTCAAATGACATTGTTCAAGTGCTCTCTTTATTTCATGTTTCTCTCATTTTATATAGGCTCAACAATATTAACCTCAATCACATTTTCATAATCTAGTAATCCACAATCTTGCATAATTCTCTTACTTTAATTAGATATGGGAATGAACGGAAATGTAGGCAGGTGTCCAAAACCAACCTTGAACTCATCTGACCGAACTTGAACCTTGAATTGACTCAGACTTCTGACTCCACAAAATCCCAATTACTGAATATTTCACTTACGTTAATTAGGTAAAACTTGGGAACAAATTACTCAAACTAAAGCCATTTTACGTTATCGCCAACTAAAACCAACAAGAGAAATTGAGTCATTTCAAGGTGTGAAGCACGATTCTTTTCCGTATACCAAAAACATACAACTGAATTGAATTCGTTAACGTTAAAACTTTATAATATTTAACAGAGGGATTATAACCCGTAAACGACAAGTGAGCTAACTCCAGCCCATATTAATGCATCTGACTCCTCCAACTTACTTGTGAGGACGAGACGGTGTGCTAATTTCAGCCAGGGGGAGAAATTTTTTTCCGCGTTACCCCAAGTGATAAATGGTCGTAATTGACACTTTCCCACGGTGGTTGTAACTAGCACACTTCACCCTATGTCCCAGGTGTCCAATATATTCTGATATCTGCTTGAATTTTCAGGAAAGGAAATCTAGACTCGAAAATATTGGGAGCTCTAGCCTCGGTCAAGGGTCAACGGTAAAAGTTTTCTGTTCTGTCCTGTCTTATCGGGACTCGGGAGTCCAAGGCCGAGCTCAAACTTAACGAACACACAGTTCACTGAGAACTCAGAAGAGGGAGCGATGGACCCTACTGGGTAAATTCGGCTTCTCACTTTTTACTTTCACAACGAATAGAAAATAATTTACAAAATATCTTGACAATATTACAACAGATTGTTCTTCTCCTAATTTAAATGAAAATCAGTATGTGCATTTTCATAGGTTAAGCGCGAGTGACCTTTGATAACTTGTACGTTGCCTAGTTTGGGAATCTTTACATTCGTAATTCGTACTACACTGCAGATCAAAAAATATCAAGCTAAAATGACATCTACACAAAGCTCACTCGAATATTAATTAATTAGCTCCGTGTGGCAGCACTGGTTATCTCAACCCATGAGTAACTAGTTATATTACGGAGATGTTTCATTCACGATGAAGTGTATGGATAATAAGTCAATCTATATGACGACCTCTGTGTTGTTCAGAATGCGGTCCCTCTGCACTTGCACAATAAATCCCGAGAAACAAACAAACAAACAAACTTTCTCTGACCTAAAGAGGTCAACAGAAGTATTTCCCGAGTTTTAATAATGCTGTGGTTAGGGTTCGCTATTCGTATCACATACCAAATTTTCACTCCGATCCAACGGAAAGTCGGGGGGGGGGAGTGTGTTGGATTAGATTGGATTGAATTTATATTTATCTAAGTCATCAATTCCATAGCTCACACAATACAATATCAATATCAATATCAATATCAATATCATGTGGTGGTTTAAAAACTAACTGCTTGAACTACCTTTCAGTATTTCGACGACTGACATCTTACAACTTTACCTTAATCTATTTCTATAATTTTTAATCAACACAATTCTAAAGAAAAGTCTTCCACTGTTCAGTTCATCTTCATACCAACTGATTATTGTCATGATAACGGAATTCTAACGCTGACTTAAATACTGGATAAATAAATATTTTATGACGTTTCAACTATATCTACATTCATTTACCAGAGCGTTCATTAAATGTAAATGACTTGAGTATTGAATTGTGTACTTTTTGGAATTTAAAAAATCCAACAGTGTTAATCAAGTGTGTTTAGACTACAAAAATATTTTTGAAATAGAAAATTGAATCACAAGATGGGACAGAGACACAGATATTTCGCTGGAATAATTTTAATCTTACTTTGTGTCATGTACTTCATGTTTCCGCTTTGGGAGTTGCAAATTAAAAAAAGGTTGTATCCAACGAGTTTCAGGTTAGACGGACTAATTAAATTTCGATATAAAGCAAATTACCACAAATGGAAGATTAGACGCCCCGCCCTCTATTTAGAATGGACCCCTTGCTTCGTGACCAAACATCTCATTGAGCAATGGGGTTGATTGAATGATTGTACAGGGTCACGCATAACCTTTGCCCCCCCCCTGGCCAGCGCAATCTGGGAGAGCCGGACAAAAAGTGAGATATGCATTTCGTAGAGAATCTTATGAAGGATCTAAGGAGCTACTCAGCTTGAAAATACGACGCGCGTAGCGGCGCTGACGAGCGCTTAAGTAAAAATCTGCATGAAAAAATGGATTTTTCAACGGTATTTTGGCAAAAACGAGCCCCAAATAATTTTTTTTTTTTTGAAAAATCTGTCGATGCCACCTTTTTTGTAATAATTTTATGTAATTTTCAAAATTTTGTTGGACCGGTTTGGAGAAAGTCGATTTTTCGCTGCCAGGACATTTTGGTAAAAAAAAATCGGATTTTCTCCTCCGATTACGACAGTCTACATGAGTTCAACATTACATTATCCATAGATCAACAGGTTTCTCAAGCACTACGGGTATTCACCGACAACGCTATAATTCCAAATGTCTATACGGAAATACTAGCCCGAGCAGAAAGCCCGGTTTTGTTACGTCCAAAAGTTGTCTTTTTTGTCTATTCCTCACTTCGACTTCTCCTGAGTAGATCAATTTGAATGATTTCTTGCTAGAAACGTTCACTGGATATAGTGTATTCGTCAATGACGCACGAGATCTTCCAGCGCAATTGAAAACTTGATGATCATGGACGTGAACGTTGACGTTAGCCCTTCATTTCGTGTTCTACCCAGCGGTCCCATTCGACAGTCAATTGCGCTGGAACATCTTGCGCATCATTCTTGAATACCGAAAAATCTAGGATTAAACAAACACATTTAAACAAAATTATGTATTTCAGCGGTGTGTTGGTCTTTGGTTGTCATGGCATGATCGAAGTTGTCCTAACCCTTTAGCACAAACAAATTGAAATACCAAGCCGTCAAAACGATAGTGAACCAGTCAATTGAACTTTCGTTGTACTTGACGAACGTTTCTCAGATTTCTCTTCTCCTAGCTAGAATAATAATTTTGAGGAAAAATTAGTAAATATCCGATATCATTCTACCTCAAGTCTTCAAAATTCACTAATTGCACCGAATACCGACGAGAAATGGTCGGAATGACTAAACTCATTTTGCTGATGAGCTTGGCCGCAGTTTTCTTCTTTCCACTAGATGGCGTCGAGGGTGAGTAGAAGGTCTTAAAACATTCGACGTAGTTATACCTCGATATAAACATAGTTAATCATACTGGTTAATTTAATGTATTTTGTAATATTATTGTATTCAGCCAACAAGTGTGGTAAGAGTGAAGGCAAAGGTGGAGAGACGACCGTGGAATGCCCGCCCCCGCATTTCTGTTTCACTGAAACAGACAGTGAGTTAAAGAGAGATATTTTCAATAAATTGTCATTGTTGTTGTTACTAATAGTTAATACTTTGTTTTGTACAGTTGAAGGAAAACTAGTTTCGAAGGGGTGTACTGATGATAAAAAGGAAAAGGAATCGACTTTCACGGGTAGAGATAAAAAAGATGGATGTAGTCCCCTACATCAAACGTTCACTCAAGGAACAGAAACGGTTAGTGCGCAAAAAGGCAAAATTTGTTTCAGTTCCCCTACCGCATCCGCTTCCGGTCGTCTACGTGGCCAATCCTCATCTGTACTCAGTCTTTGTGTCGTTCCCATTTTCATTACCATTTCCTTCTTTGGAAAACTTTGAAGGGCTCTTCACACCGTTAACTTCTGCCTCAAAACTTCAACAATTATTCAACGTCTTCATATCTCTCAACATACAATCCATTTGATCATCACCTACAATTATTAATGTTTATAAACAAATACTCTCACAAATGTTATTGAAGAACAAATAAATATTTACCAAAAATAATGAATGTATTATCGTTCTCACCAATTTTACTTCCACGATATCCAGCCATTTGCTTACTTTAATGTCACTCTTGCAGACTATAGACTGGGATTTCGAGTGATCCTGCCTTTTAGAGAGAAGAGTGAAAGCGAAAGTGAAAGTCACTATAGGGGAAAAGCAGCTGCTGCGGCAGCACCGTCACCTCCCGTGCTAAATACATGTACATACAAGTGTTGGTACAGAACTCTTCTCTCAACACG
>JAQGCA010002857.1:0-12973 GCA_034698945.1 Protaphorura quadriocellata | reverse complement strand
TGCGGGGGGACTTTTTAGGTCAGGTCATCGGCCGGTCGAACTTAAACATAATAGCTCGACCTAAGACCTAAGAAGCCCACTGGCACACCAACCTGAAAAGTTAAATACCCCTGTCCCAGCCCCAGTTGTCATAATGTCAACTTAGGTTGTGTAATTTACGGACGGCATGTGGCTTTTTCTTACGTTTTAATCCGAATGCACTTAAGGTCAAATTGTTGTTGCAAAGCGAAACTGAAATGCAAACTGAATTAGTTGCCACCACGTCAGTCACCCTGTCTGTGTGTCTTCCATTTTAAATCGTGAAAGTAATATGTCATGGTAGAAAAATTACTTTAACCAATTTATTTGGAAGATATCATCACATCAACCACAATGTGGTAAAGGTGAAATCAAGTACCTTGCTTAAATTACTGGTTCACATCGCATATCTGCTAATGAAGACCGTTGCGCGTAGTGGAACATCGATAGAGATAGGCAGATCAAAATATCATGGAATTTAAAATTCGTTCATGAATCATGACATCACTCGAAGAACAGATAGGGTTGTCAGTTATCTTGTCACATTAATATCGTCACGTTGCATAATTTATCAATTTATGATACAATTACAATTTAGTCATTCAGTGGATATAGAGTTACAGTAACTATCTGTAACCCAACTCCCCATATATTTCTTCACAAACATTGCATATCATAATAAGACAAATTCACATACGACTTATAAACTTATTCATTACGATCTGCAAAGTTTGGAAATAATGTGTCCGGGATTAGAGGCTGTTAATACAGGATGCATAATCTATCGGCCCACTCACTGGTAGAGTTTTGAACGTTCGTTGTAGCCATGGGTATCGAATGTAGGAAAAATTCGACATCAAAATCCAACCCAGTTACCCTTCCAAAATTAATTGCGAACTTTTGACACTTTCAGTGGGTACGACTGTGTGGTCCCCAAGCGAGGATCTGCTTTGGTGAAGACGGACATTCAGATCATGCTTCCCTCTGGGACTTATGGACGGATTGCGCCTAGGTCTGGGCTAGCTTTAAAAAACAAGATTGACGTCGGCGGTAAGTTCTTTCTCACCTTTTCTATTTCTGACATAAAATTATTATTTTTATTAATTTTCGTTTCCTCGAATGTTCTCGTCTAGCTGGTGTCGTCGATGGGGATTATCGCGGGAACATAGGGGTCATTCTTTTCAACCACAGCGACGACGACTTCATTGTCTCAAAGGGTGATCGTATCGCCCAATTGATCTGCGAGAAGATTTCCTTCCCCGAAGTAGAGGAAGTCGCGGTATGTTATTATTCGCAATAATTCCTAGACATAACAGAGGTCATTGTGTTAAGTTCTTTACATTTCTTTTTCTTATTTCTATTTCTAACAGAGCTTGGAAGGAAGTGAACGTGGTGAGAAAGGGTTCGGTTCTACTGGTGTGAAGAAGATTAAGTTGGATGAGGAGGCTTCGAAAGCTGAAGAAATTTCAGCTTAAAATACATATTTATTACCTCTCCATGTGTAATTCAGTATTCTATGTCCTACCTTACGACTCCCACATTAAAGTATTCGGCGCTGTTTCATTTGTTTTCGTTTCTGAATAAAAGGTGAGCATTTTTCTTTGAAGTTTGGCCATTTCAACATATTTTTTCAACGGTACTCGTATATGCTCATAAATAAAATAAGATATTCGCTAATTCCTTTCCGATCAAAAAATTAAAATTATCAAATACTTTCACTAAGATAGTGGGGAATCGACTGATCCGATTTATATGTAGTAGAAAGTAGAACTATTTCGGACTATTACTCCGTGATTAAGTTGTATTGTGGTGATTCAAGTGTCGATCAGCATCTGGTAATGATTTCAATCCCTGAATAGCCTGAATTAATTCTGGTTTTTTCAAATCAGATTGGAAGTTGGTTACACATATTACATATCATTTATTTGCATATTTTCCTGAATTACTTTTTCCTCTGTGTCGAGGACATTGCAGATTGATTTGGTTAATTTAGAAACAGTAAGCTGGTTCAATTCACTCCGAATTATTTGATTGTATGTGTTATCTTATCACAGGTTATTATTTGTCTATACATGTAAATCCATTTTTCTATGTTAGTGAAGGAAGAACAGCGATGCCTTTTAAGCTTTGCTTAATGTCGACGAACAACAATTACTAATCAGTTACATTGAAAGTTGACATTGACACTTTGACACAGTCTTAACAGTGTTTACGGACGCCTGTTTACTATTTCTAACAAGTAACATCTATTTATTGCATTGCTGCATTTCAAGGTTTTCATTTAGAACTATCACAACGATAATTCCAACTAATTTCGACTAACTTGGATCACTCTTACATTCCAACTCTTTACAATGAAGTTAGCATCTTCACACATTCTGAATATTCTTCAGCTTGTTCATATTTCTTGACCTTCGGACTGTCACATAACATTTTTATCTATATATTGGTCTTTCTTTAATTTAACTTCTTATGTAATAAACTTTGCAACGGTATTCTTTCAGTTTGAATCAGATCAAACATCAGTAAAGGTACATTTGACAGATTAGATACATGAAGTTGACATCCGAGGTAATTGGATCAAATACTGGAACTGAGAACTAGTTCTTTCGTGCAATTACGAATTACATGTGGAAACGTTTTCAGTTTGAAAAGTAACCCTATTTCTAGAAGTTTACATATTAGTCCAATCCACACAGTACGAGGAATATCTCAGGGTATGATTTTGAACTCTGATATTCCGTGAATATGATTCGGTCAATTTATCAAAACATTCTATCAATACAAAACAGCTTTCAACTCATAAGCAATTCCTTAATCTTATAGTGCAACTCTTAACTTGGAGTTTTGGAAGTACTACAACAATTTCAACAAGAAACATTTAACATGGAAACTTCTATAAAATTCAACATTAACCGAGTTAACCAAAATCTAGTGTCATTCGAATCGTATCGACTACGAAAGATCCAACCTGGAGAATTTTAGAAAAGTATTACCTGGTTTACACAAACCGGAGGAAATTGTCCAACTGGAATTTATTCAGACTTAATCCTGTTGATTTTCTCAACGATTAGGTTCCGAACCTGATTTAAGATCTGTGTAATAATTAATTTCTAATTATTGCATTTTTTGATAATGCCTTTAAGAAAACCACAGCCAGCCATGCTTTCTAATTAGTGTGCTGTCCTGCTACATTATTTCCTTTTTGTTTATTTTGGACCCGGATTTGAAGAAGGTCCAACGTCCAGTCTCTGCTGTCCCGGACCCGGACTCTGTCGTTGTCACATTTTCGACATGCCTACTATCAGACCAGTGTTAGGCGTCGGTTCCTTCACAAGATGTCGAATTTCTTGAAACTTTGGGTGGTCTTTATCTCCCAAAACTTTGAAAATTACCGTTTCACTGGTTGTGATGAAGCATCCCATTTGTTTCAACCTCTGCAAAGAAGTATATGAGATGAGATGTGTAAAATTAATTCACTTCCGCTCAACCTGTCTGGTGTGATGTTTATTTACCTCGAAAGCAAAAAATCTATCAGCCGGGTTTCTTGAGGTTGTTGCGTCAGCCACAATGTGTACCTTCAAATTCCGTGCGAGAAGTTCCAGACAAGTCTGTTCCACGCAAATATGCGTCTGGAAGGAAATCACAAAATATGAGTTTACCTATATAGTTAACGAGTTTTTCAAGTATACCTGCTACACTTAAAACACGTGAAACTACCAAATCATTTTTAAATTCAGTGCTTCTAAATTTCTAGCACGAAATTCGGTACACGCCAAACTTACCGAAAAATATATACCCGAATATTAATATTCAAAAGAAGGTGACAATTTTATGGACATTCGTTAAAATTCCAAGTTAGGGAAATGGAAACGTGTATAACCGGGTGATTCGCAAAAAATCATGAAAACAGTGTGCTAAAACTGGACAATGTTGCCTTCATTTAAGGGGGTCATGTTTCTGAAATACGGAACGGTTTTGTTAGTTTAAAATAGTGTCTCAAGGGTTGTACTTTGTACATAGGATTTGTAGACGTGTTCACGCTTAAAATTCCTAATTGTGACTAGATCTGGCATAAACTAAGATTGCTGAATGATGGAACACTTTGAACTGAGGTTAAATCGATTTTTAGCCTACAATTTGGATTATTTTTCCGGTAATTCGGGTTTTCTTGAGTAATATTTCTTCGTTGGTAGAAAGTTTTTGTGGAATTCGGCGCATCTTTCATTTTGAATGTCATTTTATTCTTTGGTTTTTAATTTAAAACAGGATTAGCCAGTGACTTCAGTTTCTTCGTTGTCAAGTTCAGTTTGACTAAAAACCAAGTTCGACATGGGTGGCATTGAGAAGGACTAATTTACATTTGCAATTTAATACGAATGTGGTATCTTGTCCTTGCCTCTGCCTTGAATTCTCCTTCGTTATTATAATATCATGTAAATTAAATGCCTGAGCTTGGGGATAATGAATGATGGAAGACGTATCCTAATCACCATGTCTGGAATTCCTAGAATGGAAGCTCATTCATGAGTGATCCTGGATCCTAAAATCTAACAGTTTCTAGCGCTTTTGGCGATACAGCTGATTCCTTCCTGAGTTGAGGGTGGAACTTATCGTTAGAATAAGGAATTGAACTGATCTAGAAGAGCTTCCAAGGCTTCCATACAGGGACGTTAGATGATCAGACTGGGTGAATGGAGTAAATAAAGTAGGCTAACTATTTTCTATTCACTATCGAATAGTTTCGCAATTCCCCTTCGCCGTGTACTCCTCTGATAAACAAGACAAGACATGGCTGAATAGATGAGTAGAGCAGCTGTCTTTGGCGTGCGCCTTTGTTCAGGATTTCTTCAACCTTTTTGTCCTGGTTCATTCTCGGGGCCCATTCTTACGTACGTTTACGTTAGTCTACAAATCTGCATCGCTCCTTATGTATTATTATTATTTCGTAAAGCTGGACGAAATAAATTTAATGGGGCATGAATGAATTGAGTAGGACATAGTCGTAGTCACAGTAGAATGAGAATCTGAGGAAAAGAAACAGGAGAAAACGTCTGGGAAAGTTTTACATAAAAGTAAACATTGCAGCAGAGAATCGAGTTCAGATTCTTCTTCTGTCTTCTCTTGTTTTTGAGAAAACCTTCAGATTTTCATTTAAGAGTTTGAAGTTCTTTGAAGAAAGTTGAAATTGACTTTTTGAAGCCAGAACGGTTGGTCGGACCCTATCACTTTCACCCGAGCCTTCACTCCAAAGTACTCCTTTCTCTATATCTGTCCATAAACATCGCATTTGCACTGTTTGTTTGTTTTCAAAACCAAATCCGCAACGGATTTAAACTTTTTCGTTGTCCTACTTCTGGCACAAAACAAGAACCAATGAGTGGAATAACAATTTGTATTCCTTTAGGTATGATACTGGCTACCTTGTATTATTAGGAAGATACGATATGAACAAAATACAAAGTACGCACACATTTTCCATTTCAGTATAATTTCAACTAAACTCGGATTATTTCTAGTGTACCACTACGGGATGCCGTTGGTAATGAAATGACGCCTTCGGAAGTAACTGAAGTGTAAAACTGCTTGACGTCTAAACTGCCGCAATCGTGTCGCAGTACCCTGAATACCAGAGAATTTTTATTTGAGTATTGTAAGACGTGGTGTCGTTAATTTTGAATTCCACGTTTAGCATTTCAGCATAAAATATGAGGTGAAAGATTTTTATTGAGAATTTTATCATCCGACGAATTTTGTGAACAGCAAGCCAGGCTAATTTGCCTGGACACGTTACTCTCCCCTGTGGGCAGCTAAAAGTGGGAAAAGTTGTGTGAATATACCCCACCCCTTAAGGGTGCACGCTTTGGACCTTAAGTTCACAACTGACCGTACAAACGAATATTTCGTTTTAAAGTTCAAGAAATTTATTTTCGAAGAAAATGCTACTCTATTCCCCCCGGGTTAATCTCATTTGAGTCCCCTTGTTATAGGCATGGGCAGTAAATCGAGACTTATCGACACGGGTCGATTTATCTTCGGCATCCTCAAATGGATTCTTCTAAAATATTCACTGAAGCTTTGTGAAAGGAACCCGGGGGGAATAGAGTACATAGCATTTTCTTCGAAAATTAATTTCTCGAATTTTAAAACGAAATATTCGTTTCTACGGTCAGTGGTGAACTTAAGGTTCAAAGCGTGCACCCTAAAGTACGCGAGTATGTGACCCTCAAAGCCTGCTCGATGGATGGAGCAAATTCTCACACTCGCACCAAAGTGGGGCAAACTAGCCTACCATATCCTACAAATTCACATAAGTATAGGTATGAACCATGAGCTGGAAAACATAAAATACGCAAATGGATCTTTATTGATTTGGATTAAAAAGGAAGTTGAAAGAATAATAGGAAGTACCTCAATTCCAAAGAGAACAATGCTCTCCAACACTCCATCACAAAGAGTCGACATCGTAGCAACAATTTCTGGAACGAGCATACTGAATCGAGTTTTGGCAACAACAACTACTGCTTTCCTGATATCGATTTCAGAAACAGTTGGTCCGAGACCTCTTGGATATTGTTCTGTAACCACCAATGGGATTCCCATTACTTTCGATACTTCAACCTAAACACAAAAAGAATTGGTTCAATCAAGTGATTCCAAGAAAATACATAAACATATGGCAAATTCAGTGGCTGGTAATCGTATGGTCGTGAGTATGACGTACTATTGAGTGTTCAAGTAAATCCACTGATCTGGATATTCTCAATCGTGTCTTTCGACATTTATTTGGGGAGTGGAGTCCTCTGGCTAAGTAATTTATGATTTTCGAGCGATTCCTTTCAAAGATACAGTTAGAAAAACTGGTTCTTCCTTCTTAAACTGTTGGTATATAGAATGGTCTAACAGTCTAGCTCATTTCATTTGCCTGCCTTCCCACATTATTTTTTAATTTCCAAAAATTTCAGCTTACTGAGCAAGAACCTACCTCTGGTCAATTAAAAAATTCTGACATAGGAATACAAACTCCGCTAAATCCATCAGACTACACACGAGAAGCTAATCTGCACAAATGAGAAACATTGCTAATTCTTTTGGCGATTGTATGAAACAAACTCATAATTAATTATTTTTCAGATTTCTGTAGTACGAAATATGTTTTATAAAACTCAATACGAGCAGGAGATTTTTGTCGATACGTGTAGTGTGGAGCATAATGTGGAGTTCCTTTTCTGAAATAAAACTTTTCATACTGCTCGTTAAATCAAACGAAAGGGATTACAGAATTTTTTCACCGCGACATCAAAAGCTGAGCCTTTTCTTATTGAAATGGAAATCATTCATCTGTGCATGAGCAGAGCAATCTTTGAAGAGGATTAAATTTATCAGAAAGTACTCTAGCCAACTCAATTTTGATTTTTCCCCATGAAAATTTCAAAGCCTTCGGACTGAACTGGTTTCCCTGCTTTCATTTCATTTCCTTTCCCACGCCCACAGTCATTACGAGTTTCCAGTTTTTCAGTGCAACTCAGTATATAATTCTCTGATTTTTCATTAGTTGTATAGCGAAACCTCTCGTTGGAATTTTTAGATAAAAGTTCTAGTAAGAAAATCGATTCAATTTGGTTTCACATGGTGAAGAGTAGTAGTTTTCACTATTAGAACTTCATACATGATACGCTACCCTGTATTCGCTCAATCAAAGTCCTTGCTGGCCCTTATCTCCCTGCCTGGCAAATTAAATGAGTTTGACACTCTTTGGTTGGTCGGTCGTCGTAGTTCTGAACTAAAAGTAAATGGATGGTTCTATTAGGAACCACTTTGAACTTTTTGACTTGGTTCCTTTCCCTTTCCTTTCTCTCAAGTGGAAATAACCTAATAGATACGTCTGTTAACTTGACTTGATTAGTCGAAGGAGGAAGAAGAAGGAAAAGGAAAAGCGGGGCAGGGCATTCTAGTTTGATAATTACGTTAAGGCATAACACAGTGTATCGTGTAATAAACTAGGAAGATAATTTTACCAGACATTGGATTTTGCATTAGTATAGGAATTTCCATCGGAGAAAGCGTGGGAATGATACAAGTCCGTTCCATTTGAGAGAAAGTTTTCCAAGTGGTTTATTAGTTTTCATTGGATTTACTTGCATGGACGACTAGATTTAACTTCACTACTAGTAGTAGAAATTGGTGGTGTGGCAAAATGCTTTAAGGCACGGATTTAGTCGAGTTCGTGCTTTGGTTGCTCATCTCATGACTTGCTTTTACTTTCCAACCCAAAATCCGACACTATTAGGAAAGAGAGTCTAACAAGGGAAAGTTTTCGACGGCACCCTTAGTTTAGAAGAGATAATTTAGGCCCTATTAAATTGGCAAGGAGCAAGACTGTGATGTCTTTATTACTTTGGTGGACTTGTACATGAAGTCAAAAGTTCGAAATAACAATCTCGTTTACTAAACTTTGAATAACATGCAAATGGGATCATCACTCAGGAATTCTGGGTGTTAAAATACCACAGAGGTCACACAAATAGAGATAAACCGAAGTATGGGCTTTTTTAAATTATATACAGTTGTTTCAGCTGGAGAATGATAGACATTTTTGGTAATTTGTCCCCTAAAATAAGTACAGTCCGTAGTACCGGTAAGATTTTATCTCCGCAGTAGTCCAACACGAATTAGTAACTCTTCAGGGTTCTATTTGTAAGAAGGCAACGTTCAAACTAATTGGTAAGGCAAGTTTATCACGATAGTTTTAACAAAAATTAATACTTTTGTCGAAATGAGTGGTAAGACTTTGAATATTAATTGTTTTGGTTTTGAATGGATTTATCGGTAGACATTTTTTAGAAAAATATTTTTAATCTCGAGCTTCCGGGAAACAATCGTTCTCTTCTTCAGGAGAAAAAATTTGAATATTTGATGACATTTGAATATGATATATGATGATATTTGAAACATTTGAATATTAATTCTCTTTGACGGGAGAGTTTCAGTAAAGAAATGCTGAAAACACGTAATTCCACCAAACGTTGTATGGACTGTTTAATCGCCGCTAGGGCACGTAAACATTATTATGTTTTTGGGTAGTAGAAAGATAAATTCCCAGTGAAGAAAAACGTAATTAAAACGACTACCATAAATTGTCTGCTAGAGAAATCGACCTCACCATATCCAAGTGGCAGTAGTATATGGTATGGTATATGTCATCGTCATTACAATACGAGGCAATGTAATGGCTAGACTGACTAGTATGTTGTTTTATAATACTATATAGGTTCCTGGAAGGCCGACGACTTTACTTTTGTTGCGAATCGGAGTTGTTCAATCTTAAGTTATCGAAATGTTACAGTTGAGCACCAGTCCTTGTGAAAAAACACATAGTGAAAGTTGGAGTGTGAGTGCAGGGCAGGGCCGTCCATTCCCATTAATGTAATAAGGGCAAACCATGCAGAGCAGACTTGACTTTTTCTGGAGAGAAAGGAATGAAGTCAACGACGACGACTGCAACAAAGCAACTGACAACCAAGATAATTTGTGAAGTACATTATTGTATTGTACATTGCTTTTTCTTGTTGAAGTCGTTGAAGATGACCGGGTATTTATCCAAGTAGTAGTAGTAGTGGTGGTAGTCTTAGTTCTACTAGTCTTCTAAAAGAATATATGACACAAAAAAATACCAACGGAAGAGGCACACACAAAGATGTAGGCAATGCGAATTGGCAAGTTGACAAGAATACAAAATTATGTACAAGAAGAAGAAGGCAAGGCGGGTCGGTCGGGTCGGGGTTTTAATGTCGAAAGCGGAGGAAGAAAAAAAGGAAGAATACTCTGGAGAATTGAAGGCAATATACAAATATACTGTAAAGGACTCGGGACAGAGATCAATGTGTTTTTAGACGGGTTTGGTGTCTACTACAATTTCCTACTCTGTTTTTTTAGAGGTTTTCAAATTGGTTCCGTTTCAGTTATTTACACTAGTACTAGTACTATTCCGTCTCATTGCCATTCCAATGCATTGTATTGTATTTGTGGCGAGGCCTAGAATTTGCCTATCAGTTGTCGGTGTCGGTCATCAAAGTTTCTGTTGGATTTGGCAGGATTACAGTCAGCAGTATAAAATTTGGAAAAAGAAACGGTATTAGGTCGTTAGTTTAAATTCTCGGATCTTTTGAATAAACCTGAACCAGAGCTTAAAATAATATAGCGTTTCCGCAAGTTTTCCCAGTAAAAGCTCTTTCACTATTACTTTCGGAGATTTTCGAATTTATGTTTACTGCGCAGGGGAACTTTGAAATACGCCACACTGAGCCTAGTACACTGTACCTTCATTCTTCTTCCTCAAGTTATTTGTATAACAATTAAAGCCGCTGATAGTGAAAACAATAATTAAAGATGAGTTTTTTTGGACCTCGTAATCTTCAAGAATAGTTAGTTAGCTTGGCTTCCCAATTCTATTTTTAAGACTTGAAAACGAAAGTCAACAATTGTTTGAATTGGAAATATTCGATAAGTTGTGATTCTGACAGAGACCATCCCCTTGCCTCAGCATGCATGCCACAAATAGATAACGAACAAACAAACATTGTACATTAGAGCAGCGTTGGCTCAAGTTGAAAAGACCAGACCTGAGTTAGAATTATTTAAGTATCGCTGTGAAAATTTATGATCTTCTTATGTTGAAATACTAGAGTAAAAACTAACAAACGCTAGTACAAACAAAATAAACATCAGAGAACATTTCCACTTTAAAATGAAATTTTGGGCATGCGTAAAGCATTAATAAGGAAGGAATAAAGTCTGGTGAAAGTGCAAATTACAGTGTGTAAGATGTTCCTAGTATCAGAATGTGCGCATTTGGAATTTCTGAGAGAAATTGCGGCTAATCATATAATCCCGGAGGAATTCATTATACTGGTACAAACTTGCACCTTACTAGAACGGTCAATACTACACTACATCCGAAAACTTCTTACGGGTTAAGTCTTTATTCGTTTGTCGAAGTTAATTCGTGTTGGCTGTAACTAGTAGTATAATGTAAAGCTAAATTCAGGAAATGTACCGGGTGTTTCACATCAGATCTTTCAGATCATCAACCAAACTGTTTCTTCTGAAAGATGTAAAGCGCCGGAGTAGTAGTAGGGAAGTATCAGAAACACCCTGTGTTTTACTACATATTACTCTTTCTGCATGCCGAAATGCCATGCATTGCTAATGTAACGGAATGTAATGAAACCGTAAATGATCCTTCATGTTTAATGCAGACTGATGTTATGTTTTATTCGGATGGGCTTTAGTAGATATTTTACTCGTTTCATTTCACATTTCGACAGATCCACCCTTTTCTCTCATATCCCAGCCATAATATTTTCACCATAATTTTATGCTTAGTTGTGCTCCACTACATATGCATGCAGATAAAACCTTTATGTGTAAGTTACATAGATTTCGGTAGCAGGCGCGACGGAAAACGTTTTTAGTTTTCTTTTTTAATTATAAGAGCCCAATTAAGATAACAAATAATATCACGTCTTTATTTACCACCGCGTATTGGTTCTTGTCTTCTTTCTCGAAATGTTTTTCATAACGATTCAAACAATTGTGGCAAGATTTAAGGACTGCCTAGTCAACAAACTCGGGATGTACCTTTACATGTATTAAAATGACCACACCATTTCCATTCGTTTGACCCTCCGACTTGACCAATCGTCTTGAAATTTTTTGTGGTGACTCCTAAATATGTCAGGATTTGATTTGATTTTTTATTAGCGTGATAATCCAAAGCATTCAAACATACAAGTATGCAAATTGATTGTCTTAACATGGAAACACGTTCTTAACTATGTATTAACTATTAAATATCTGCCTTAACTAAAAAAACTTCCAATTTGAACGCTTACCAAAAACCAATAATTCATCATGGGGGACAGTGTGTAAAGAGCATAATATAATTCCGTAACGTAAAAAATAACTTGTTTGGTTAACATTAAACAGTTGTAAATTTAATCCTTTTACACTCCCCTACACCCCAAAAAGAAAAAGGAAAAAGGAGGGTCGTAAAGCGAGATGACCACATGAACCTTAAGGTTTTCACTGAAATAAAATAAAATGCAGGGACTGGACGAAAGAACGAATTCGTTCACATGGCAACCGGGATCGTTCTTTCATCCAGTCCCTGCATTTTATTTTATTCCAGTGAAACCCTTAATGTTCATGTGCTCATTTTGCTTTACGACCCTCCTGACATATTTAGGAGTCACCACAAAAAATTTCAAGACGATTAATCAAGTCGGAGGGTCAAACGAATGGAAATGGTGTGGTCATTTTAATACATGTAAAGGTACATCCCAAGTTTGTTGACTAGGCAGTCCTTAATTATGTGGATCGTAACGTAGTTTGATCTGCATTACCGTTTTGGAACTGTGTCTGTCCGTCCGTGAGCACTCTAACTATCGCAATTCTTCTGACCCACTTCAAACTTGATATGCATGACCCTTGGGATATAGCTCCGGTCAAGTTCGTTAGCCAGCAAAATCGAACTACCACTAGGGGTACTCCACTATTTAAAACTGCTCAACATGCAGCGGTATCTTAATCAACATAGTGTGAAGCAAAATCGATTCTACGATAAGAATCGATTTTTTGGTTTTTGGGGTTTCGGTTTTGTTGATTGTTTGTAAACCTGCATACTCAAATTACCGTGGCAACCAGTCCAACTCCAGTGCAGAATTTCTAAACTCGCTTTTCAACATGATCTTGCACAGTAATGGAATGAACATTTTCCCCTTTGATTTCTATGCTTCATGGTGACATCCGGTTCAGAAAACTTCTCATTGAAAGGTACTCAATGCGCAGCGGTATAAATTATGTCACTACAATAAACAATGTCAGTATTTGATTGTGTAGTATGTCGACGGGCACTGGATTCTCAGACTTAATTAACATCCGGTTCATAATAATA